>JAZAVI010000412.1:0-108159 GCA_036326025.1 Chrosomus eos | reverse complement strand
ACAGTGGACCAATGTTATTGCGAAAGGACTTAGGACCATACATCCGTACTGCTCCATCGCTTCTAAAAGGCACAGACTGAAGGGTTTGGGTTTGGTGGGAGCAAGTCCTGAATTCTCCTGTCTTGGATACTGTAGGTTTGAGGATTGCCCTGTCACCGTAACAGTTACAGTTGATACTGAAGAGAACCTCAAGGCTACAGTAGAGTACCAAGGTGGACATTGCTATCACAATTTAACAGAATTAAAAAGAAGGCCTGTAAGAGCAAATGACAGGAACACACTGGGTCAAGACTTGCAAAGGCAACCCCCACGAGCCATGTTTCTTGACAAGCTGTATAAAATCCCTGATGATGTAATGGAGTCTGGCTGTAGGGATGAGGCTCCAACTCGCGATGTCCTCAAAACAATATCGTGGGAAGCACGTCAGAGAAGCCGGCAGCACAGCAATGAGGTAATAAGTCTTCAAATAATGCTAAAAAAGAAAACAGACAGTCCTGATGAGGTCCTTCAAAAAATCATGCTTCAACCAAAAGGTGTTTTACTGTGGTCACAAAGGGGAATTGAAATTTATCAGGAGCGATGCCGGGAGGACATTGTTTATCTCGATGCGACCGGCAGCATCATGCGAAAAGAGAAGGGATCTCCTCCTTTCCAGACTGATCTCATGAAACTGCGTATGTATGACACGCCAATTCCTATTTCCATTTTTGGCGTGCTATCAACACGCAAAATCGCTTTTCAGCGTGTTTATGAACGCCGTTGACTTAACGTTACATTACTGTATATACAAATATATTACCTACTCCTACCCCGTCCCTAAACCTACCCGTCACTGGTTAATACCATTTATAAGTCTTTCCCTGCCATCCTAGTAAGAAAACTATCGCTCCCCAGATGTATATCAAAATTTTGGCTTTATTTCGCTCGGATTTTTAACGGCGTGTACATACACGCGGAATCACTCGGACATAACGGCGTAGATATACACGCGTACACGCGGATAGCTCAAAATGCGTATAAATAACACGCCACTTGACTTGAAAGTGGCGTGTATGTTTACGCAAAAGTCATGATGTCATGTTGTCCTTTCTATGTTTACGAGTTGGTGGTCAGGAATCCCCAAAAAAACACATCCCCTTTACCTGTTGCTACTTATCTGACCTGTGACCACACCACAGCCTCTGTGACTTATTTCTTAGAGGCGTTCCAAACTGATGTGGCAAGGCACTTTGGAAGGAAAGGTATGCGGTCACCCATCATGATCCTTTGCGATGGGTCGATGGTGTTAATGCAGGCTATATGCCTGTCATTCGCCAAAAAAAATCTACAAGACACCATTAACCACTATTACAAGATAGCCAGTGGAAAAGGAACAAAGGAAGATTTTGAGGTGCCCATTCTTCATCGTTGCCTTAGCCATGTGATGAAGAATGCTAAGGAAATGTGCACAAAGTTGTAAGTACCATACATTAACAAAGTAGTGTTCGTGACATTTCTTTTTTAGTGACAGTTGCTAAGTGTCTGAAGAACTTTATACAGACTCTATGTGATGAATGAACTTTTATTAATGGGCTAGCACAAAAAACACCACAGCAACATCTGTTTTTCTTATACCAAAACATAAGAACGGCACTGCCAATGTGACCTGTGTAAACTGACCAATGTGAACTGGTCTTTCCAAAATGCACACAATTTAAAAGTCTTTTGGCAGTGTGGCCTCAGAATTGCCCTACATCGACTCTGTCTGTGAAATGCTTACAATACTAATGTATTCAATACATTTCCAATAGAGCAGCCAGTATTAATAAAGGGCAGATTGGATATAATATGCACAAGTTATGACATTTTTTTGTTACTGTTACATCTTACATTGGAGTACATAATTTTGTTCTTGAACCTAATTATTATATTATATTCACAGTGCGCCAAACCACTACCATCTGGCCATGCCTGTATTTGGTGCCCTCACAACTGCAAGCACTTTAAAAGAACTAGATGAAATGGTTCAAAGTGCTGCAGTTGTCTTCTCAAGTCCATCCTGTGGGGCCAATGTTGAAAAACATTTTAAAAACCTGCAGTCTTGGCTGCAGAGAACAGGGAAGACATTGGATGTGACTACCAACTCCAAAACTGATGCTGAGGACTTGAAGGTAAATGACAAATCTAGTTTTACATTGTAACGTTTATGGTTTTATTTAAACAAAGATGTGAAGAAATAATTCTATTATCAAGTAAATAAACAGTAATTAAGTGAAATTTCTTGCATGAAAATGTACTTAGATACCTGTCTTAGGGAGAGCAGCTATGTTTAAATGTGCTTAAAGTCTTTGTTACGGCAATATATATTTGAAATTTATACTACATAGGTATTGTTAAAAAGGCCATTACTAGTAATATGCCTTCTTACTTAAATCTATTTCTTTTGCCGAGATTGATCGACGCACAGCCTACAGCATAGCAGCCAATCAGCGTTCGCTGATCTACGTGCATGCGAACATCCCGCCCACAGCGCTCAGTGTGAAGTTGATCCTGTCGGAGCGCTAATGCTGAACTTTGCTGGTGCAAATAACATTTAGTTTGTTCATTTCATGGGTGTTGTGCGTCAATGCAAAAAAAACCACACCTACTTATACACCTTGATTAATGACAACTGCGTTATTGTCTGAGATGATGTGGTGACGAATAAACGGGTTATTCCCAAATATCGGACATCTACTGACCAGTCTCTTACCAGACATCCTGTGGCGGGTTTTCAACATAACTGGCAACATACAAATGTGATTGAGCTGCCATCAGCCAACTCATTTCTTCATGGTCCTTCGAGCCGGATTGAAACTTGCTGCAGGCTTATAAGATGTCAGCACATGCAGAAGATGAGCCAACTGGGCGTGTCAGAAGGAAAATTGCCCTTCCCGCCCGGTATGAAGATTATGATCTCACTGGTTTCTCCCTGCCTGAGCTCTTGTATCCCGAACCCGTGTCACCATACACTCAGATGCCCTCCTACCGGTCCGAAGGTGAAGACCAACAGGAGGGTGCAACGGCATCCAATCCAGTACAGATCCCAGGTGATGAAACCCATAGTTCAGAAGAATGGTCTGACACTGAACGAAGCAGGTCTGAGCATGACATTTTTAAGCGGAGATATATGACTTCTCGCCATGCAAAAAAGAACATGTTTCACAATATTGATCTGATCCAGCAGGAAAGGGATGCATTGCAGCAGACAAATCAGCAATATGCACAAGAGCTCTCTCAACTTAAGAGGCAGATGCAGCAGCTACAGATTCAGGTAGAACAACAACGGCCTGTAGCTCAACCGCTACCATCCGTTATTCCTGCTCGTCAGTCATACACTAGCCAGCCTATTCCTGCACCACGTCGCGGAAAGAATATGCTGTCAGCTGATAGAAGTTCTAGGCCAGTGCCAGCACCACGCTTCAGACAACATGACATCACCTCAGATCATGAACATTCTCCCGCTCCTGTGGCTGATCTTAGAGATAACGATTACACTCTTTATGACATTCCATGTGCCCAGCCATCCAGTTGGGAGGTCCCAAAGGAGGAGGAATTCTACCAACCTGAAAGAGAATATCAGCCCCCATATGAGAGAGCTTGTGCAACCTCTACACCTTACGATCCTGCCTGGCGCCAAAGAATGGCTCATAGCTCACAGAGTAAAGTGCGCCAGTTTGAGCCAGAGTCAATGTACAGAGGACCTACTCCCACCATACCAGATTTTGTACATCCAAACCCGAGAGAGTACTCACGTTTGAAGATCGCCTTAGAGAATACACTCCCTGTTAATGCCACAGAGGTTCAAATTTCAGATTCTCACAGACCATCTCAAGCTAGAAGAGGCACTACTCATAGCTGACTCTTACAGCCATTCTCAATACCCCTTCACAAGAACAATGGACGCTCTGGATCAGCAGTATGGTCAGCCACACCAGCTGGCATTACAACGAATAGCAGAACTTATGGATGGCCCAAATATCAGCAGCGGAGACATAAAAGCCTTCAGACTGTTTGCACTTAAAGTTCGGTCACTCGTTGGTATGCTGGGGCAACTCGGAAGGAAGGGCACCTTTGAATTGCAGTGTGGCTCTCATGTCTCCAGATTATTAGCAAAGTTACCTCATGATCTCAGGTCAAATTTTCGCCGGTTTGCACATCCACACAGTGTTCCCATTCCAACACTTCTGGATCTTTCTGAATGGTTGGAGTACGAAATCCAAGTACAGGATGACACGTCAAGATTTGTAACCAGCCAACGTAAAGGGCCTACTGCACGGACCAGAGAGATAACCAAAGACCACAAGTTTTCTCATAAGAATACCAACATTCTGCTCAACACTGAGAAAGCTCTGCTTGACACAACGACATCATCTCCTAACTGGAAAGCTGTATCAAAGCCTTACTGCCCCTACTGCGATCATACTAAGCACTCCTTGAATAACTGTTCAAATTTCAAGCAACTCACTACAGATCAGAAGCGTAATTGGATCAAGGAGAACAATCGGTGTTGGCGCTGTGGCAGGAACCATCAAGCAACGGAATGCAGTCTGAAGATGCGCTGCAAGCAGTGTAACAGCCGACATTTGCTAGTTCTTCATGACATTACAGTGAAAAGTGCTGAGAGATCACAGACTGTGCATAATGAAGCTGCTACCACAAATACCAATTCCTGTCTTCTGAATACCATGAATGAGATTCTTCTCATAAGAAAACCTCCTGCCAGTCGAAAAGTTTTACTGAAGATCAGTAAAGTAATCCTAAGAAATGGAAAACACAGCATGACTGCCTATGCCATTCAAGATGACGGGTCAGAAAGAACCATCCTTCTACACAGTGCTGCTGAGCAGCTCGGCCTCAAAGGTAACCCAGAAGATCTACCACTCCGCACAGTCAGGCAAGAGCTCCAGGTAGTAGTGTCAGCAGTGTCATTCTCTATCTCCCCACTGTCGCAGCCCAAAAAGATATTCCACATTAAAGGTGCATTTACAGCCCAGCAGCTGAGCCTGGCTGAACATACGCATCCAGTCAGAGCATTAAGGGAGAAATATCAACACTTGAGGGGGCTCCCGTTGCGCAATCTTAACAATGTCCGTCCTGTGCTACTTATCGGTTCAGACTACCCTCATCTCATTACTCCAGTAGAGCCTGTCTGCTTTGGTCCACCAGGGGGTCCTGCTGCCATCAAGACCCGACTTGGCTGGACATTGCAGGGTCCTGTGCAGCATCTCCTAAGGGAGACCAATGAACAACACTGCTTCTTCATCGCAACTTCGTCTTCTGAGACAGATCTTTATAAGCAAGTTGAAAGACTTTGGCAGATGGATGTGTTACCTTGGCGCAGTGAAAAAACCAGTACCAGATCCAGACAAGACCATGAGGCAATAGCGCTCCTGGATGAAAAAACAGTCAGGGTCGAGGTAGATGGGGTAAAGAGATATGCCACCCCTCTTTTGCGAGTCAAAAACATGCCACAACTCAATGCTCCCAAACAGGCAGTGATTTCACAGCTGAGAGCCACTGAGAAGCGATTGGCGAAAAATTCAGAACAAGCAGCTGCTTACTCTGCAGAGATCCACAAATTGGAACAAGCAGGCTATGCGGTAAAGCTGAAACAGCATGCTGAACAGGAATCTGGTTCATCATGGTACATCCCACACCATATGGTCCATCACAATGGGAAAAACCGAGTAGTTTTCAATTGCTCATTCCGACATCAGGGCCAAAATCTCAACGAGCTGCTGCTCCCTGGACCAGTACTGGGACCGTCTTTACTCGCTGTTCTGCTCAGATTCCGGGAACACTCCATTGCAGTCAGCAGTGATATACGTGGGATGTTCCACCAGATCAGGTTGCTCCCAGAGGACAGACCACTACTGCGTTTTCTCTGGAGAGATTTCAAGGTACAGGAACAACCTAGTGTTTTGGAGTGGCAGGTCCTTCCCTTTGGGACCACTTGCAGTCCCTGTTGCGCAGTGTACGCCCTCCAAAAGCATGTACTTGATCACAGCCAACCTGGAGAAGATGTCAGGCATTCGGTCTTGAAGTCCTTCTATGTCGACAATTGCCTGCAAAGCTTTACTACGACAGAAGAAGCCAAAAGCTTCGTCGACAAAATCGGGAACCTACTGGCAGATGGTGGTTTCGAATTGAGACAGTGGTCTAGTAATCAGCCGTCAACCATAAACCATCTACCCTCAGAGTTGAAATCAGTCAGTACTGAGCTCTGGATTTCTCATGGCCAAACAGATACGCAAGAATCTGCTCTGGGACTGCTTTGGAACCACCAAACAGACACCATTTCCTACCGGTATCGTCCCAAAGAGAGTGCTGAAACCACTATGCGTAACATCTACCGAACGCTGGCCAGTCAATATGATCCCCTGGGCTACCTCATTCCATACACCACCAGGGCTAAGCTCATAGTCCAACGCTTGTGGGACAAAAAAAGGGACTGGGATGATCCGAACCTTCCCCCTGATCTACTACAGGCTTGGGCAGAGTGGGAGACGGAGTTATCATCTCTACCACGCATTGCCTTCCCAAGGTCTTACACCAGTCCAGCCAAAGACAAAGAAGCAAGTCAACGAGACATACACATCTTTTGTGATGCCTCTGAACGGGCATATGGTTCAGTCGCTTATTTAAGGACAGAAGACCGGCAGGGGGACGTGGAGGTCTCTTTCCTTACAGCAAGATCAAAAGTTGCGCCAAAAAAACAGCAATCGATACCCCGCCTAGAACTCTGTGCTGCACTAACTGGCGCTCAACTGGGCAAAGTCGTAAGTACCGAGTTAACCTTGCCCATTCATCACGTCACCTTATGGACTGACTCAACCACAGTCCTTACCTGGCTCAAGTCTGAGTCTTGTAGATTCAAGGTCTTTGTTGGCACCCGGGTGGCAGAGATCCAAGATATCACTGAGAAGCATACATGGAGGTTTGTGCCATCTTCTAGTAACCCGGCTGATGATATCACACGGGGACTGTCCTTGAATGAGCTTGGTCCAGGCAGACACTGGTATCAAGGACCATCATTCTTAAAAGACTCTCCAAGTTCGTGGCCTGAAATACCACATCCTGTGGATGTAGATGGAGATGAACTGCGCAAGACAGGTTTGTGCACACTTGCATGCTTCACAACCAGCCCTTCAGTCCCCAACCTTGATCAGCATATAACCTTCCAAGAGCTGATAGAGTCCACGGCTTCTCATGGGGCAGCAACCGACAGCCTGTCAGCCAGTGCCTACAGAGATGCTGAAGTCACTCTGTTACGACAGTCCCAACAGGATTCCTTCCCCTTAGACCTTGAACAATTAAGGACTGGTAAACCCCTCAATCATAACAGTCGCTTAAAAGCCTTAGCACCTGAACTTGACAGTGAGACCCAACTGATTCGAGTTGGAGGTCGCCTACGTCACAGCCCCCATCTTGAGCGAGATGCCATACACCCAATCGTTCTTGATCCGAAGCACCCAATTACACAGCTCATTATAAAAAGTTATGACGCCAAACTCCATCACCCAGGGTGTGAGAGAGTATTTGCTGAACTTCGCCGCAGGTACTGGATTCTCCGTGGTAGGGAAGCCGTTAAGCGGTACCAACGAACATGTGTAGAGTGCCAGAGATGGAGAAAGAATCCAGAGATTCCCAAAATGGCAGACCTCCCTCCAGCCAGACTACGATTATACCGACCTGCATTCTATTCTACAGGTATGGACTGTTTCGGCCCTTATGCTGTCAAGGTTGGTAGGAGGACTGAAAAGAAATGGGGTATCATTTTTAAGTGCCTAACCACTCGAGCAGTGTACATTGATATACTACATAACCTTGATACTGATTCCTTCCTCATGGCCCTCCGGCGCTTTTACTGCCAGACGTGGAACCCCATTCGAACTCCTATCAGATCAGGGCACTAATTTCAAGGGAGGAGAAAGGGAACTCAGAGAAACATTTGCAGCCCTTGCCCCTGAACTTCAGGAACAGCTTGCCAGACACCAGATCGAATTCCATTTCAACCCCCCAAATGCTCCGCACTTCGGAGGTTGCTGGGAACGAGAAATCCGCTCTCTTAAGCAAGCACTGACAGCCACCATCGGAGCTCAGTCAGTTACCTTTGATGTGCTAGAAACAGTGTTGGTAGAGATTGAGGGAATTCTAAACTCTAAACCCTTGGGTTATACTTCCTCTGACATTGCTGATCCAGACCCCATCACTCCAAACTCTCTCTTGATGGGGCGGCCGGATTCATCTCTACCTCCAGTGGTATACCCAGAGTCAGAGCTGTTAGGCAGGCGGCGATGGCGTCACAGTCAAGTTCTTGCAGACCACTTCTGGAGACACTTTCTGAGGTTTTACCTTCCTGGTCTTCAAGGCCGTCAGAAGTGGCAAGGTGACACATCCAGCGTTCAAGTTGGCACCACAGTGATGATAGTTGACCCACAGTTGCCTCGAGCTCTTTGGCCGGTGGGACGGGTGTCAGAAGTCTTCCCTGGGGCTGATGGCAGAGTGAGGACGGCTAATGTTAAGGTGGGCGCAAAGACATACACACGCCCAATAGCACGTATTATACAATTGCCTAGCATTCCTGAATGACTGTAAATCAATCTGTTGGAGGCCTTTTCTTAACTGAACAGATTCACCTTAGCGAATCTGGGGGCGGCTGTTAAAAAGGCCATTACTAGTAATATGCCTTCTTACTTAAATCTATTTCTTTTGCCGAGATTGATCGACGCACAGCCTACAGCATAGCAGCCAATCAGCGTTCGCTGATCTACGTGCATGCGAACATCCCGCCCACAGCGCTCAGTGTGAAGTTGATCCTGTCGGAGCGCTAATGCTGAACTTTGCTGGTGCAAATAACATTTAGTTTGTTCATTTCATGGGTGTTGTGCGTCAATGCAAAAAAAACCACACCTACTTATACACCTTGATTAATGACAACTGCGTTATTGTCTGAGATGATGTGGTGACGAATAAACGGGTTATTCCCAAATATCGGACATCTACTGACCAGTCTCTTACCAGACATCCTGTGGCGGGTTTTCAACATAACTGGCAACATACAAATCACTGATTCTTGGGAATTTGGATAAAACAGGTTTTAATTTTGAAAATAAAAAGTTAGTTAATTTACAAAATCTGAAGGTATATCATTATAGACCAAGGTCTTGGCTGTTCAGCAATGTACCGGTGCAACCTCCTCATTTTGTATTTTTTTCATAAACTAGGAGTTTTTTCAGTTATTACTTTGTTTTTGTCAACACCGTCAGACTCAATAAAAAGCTAATTATTTTTTATTTATTTGGTCTAATATGTATTTAGAGTTTTAAAATCATTATCTGGCATTCTTAGTACACATATATGCTGTTAAATGTTGAATATTCACTTTTGTTCATTTTTTTAATACTGTTTCACGTGTACTCCCTTAAAAGATCTAACATCATACAACATTTACTTTAAGCCTAAAGACAAAAAGTAATATGTTTTTATTTAACAAACATATTTTTGTATTAAAAGAGGCTATTACTTTAATAACTCAACAGCACTAAAGAAACATATTGTACGCATATTCATTTTAAACAAATAAAACTCCTTCTGACGGTGGTGACTTTAGAACTGACGGTGGTGACACTAATCTGACGGTGGTGACAGTGGCCTCATTACAACATATAATTCCAAAATGTATACCACTCAAGTCAATGGCTTCTTGCTTAACAACTTTATTTAACTATTTGGTCCAAAAAATAACAATCCTGAGCACTGAGATAAACGTTTGTCAAGTACAATTAAGCAATATCATTATTAAAAGTACCCCATCCCCATATCATCAAAAATTAAATCATCATAGTAAAAAATAAAGTCAATACCAGTAGGAATAATGTACAATGCATCACTGACAAAATATTAAACTGTCATCTAGTGTTCTTCTGAAAACTGGACTGTAAACTGTTGGACGTAAAGAGCAGATAACAACAATTGTGAGCACTGTGGCAAACATTCAACAAGAAATATATGGGTTCAATTAGCAATAGGCTATCATTTATAAAAGTACCCCAATGAGTGAGGATATCCATGCACATCCTCAATCGACTATAGAATCTTCACAGCTGATAATCACTCCACCTTTCGCTTTAAACTGTGCAATGCGCAACTTCATTGTCTTTGAACTTGGAATGTTCGGAGCAACCAAGCTGGTGGTTTGGAGCTAATTTTTAGTGCAGGCGAAAATCTAAATGAACGTTAGAAAACACAGTTTAATTGCTTTAAACGTGTTACGATGCAAGTTGAACTGCTATATAAAAGCAATATAGCACTCGTGTTCATTAGGGTGCTCATGGATATCCTCACTATCACTCGCGCTATATTGCTTAATAGTAGCATGCAGTGTAGGCCTGTATGGAAGAAATATAGGTAGAATTATGTAAATAAAAAAATAAAAGAGGTTAATGACACATTACAGGTCATATTGGTATTTATTGTGATCAACAATTATATTCTAGCCTTTGTTGAGGACCATTTGGAGGTTTTTGTCACCACCATCAGACAGAAAACCTGACGGTGGTGACGTCTGACGGTGGTGACAAAAAGCTACTCTTTCACATGGTATGCATGAGTTGTTCACATTAGCCATCTTGTTTACCCTCTGTTGCTAGCTACTTCAGACCTCTTCTTAAAAAGTATACATTTATGTCATAATCTAATCTAATATTTTTTATACAAAAGAGACGGTGTTGACATGTTATGGTTGTGACAGTAGCAGTGTCCAAAAATATGAACAAGTTTAAGAGAAAATAGAAAACTTAGGAGAGCTTGAGGATCTTGAAGCATGCAGTAGAGCTGAAGGTTTGAAAATGGGGTCCTCAGGAGTGTAGTTGACCTTTTAGTTGCTTGATTTTATTGCTTTTTATAAATATCTGACGGTGGTGACGAATATGTGGGACACATTTTGAGCAACCATGAAATAATATGAAATATTGTTCAAAACTCACTGTTTGTAGTTTTTAATACATATTACAATGTACTCTTTCATGTGGTAAAGATATTATTCAATTCAATTATTACTTTTTAATTTTTTAATCAAGTTGAAATGATTATCTCCTATCCAAGGACAACTGATTTTGTAGGCAACCGGCCAGCATATCATTAAATTAATAAAAAAATAAAAAATAAACCTTTAAAAGAACCTTACATATGTGCAAAGGACCCCCTGATTATAACATTGATTCTTTTTATTCATGAAAATGTTATTGATTTCCAACAGAATTAGCACTTTTCTTAGTGGGACATGTTTTTGCCAAAGTTTCAAGAATCAGTGAAATGTGATTGAGCTGCCATCAGCCAACTCATTTCTTCAGGTATATTAACACTATTTTAATACTAATACAATAGTAGGATAACATCAGAAAAACAAGCCCTTTTGTCAGTACAGAAAGTAACTGTAGTGAGTTTTGTATGTAAAGACTAACTACTTTTATTTACACAAAAATAATCAAGTACCTGCCACAAACAACACAACACAGCATCATTTAATAGAATAAGACAGAAATATGAAATATGAATTCCACAGAAACTGCAGCCTCTAAAACATACAACAGTATGGTAACAATTTTGGCAGCATTTTGAAATAGCTGTTTATAACTGTACTTTTTCCTTGTTTATGAAGGGCTGATGTCTTCTATTGAATTGTGCCTGAAGTCCTACAGTTTACAGTCACACCTCTAATAATAACAACACATTGTTACATTACATTTAGGACATTAAAGGAGCCAACAAATTTGCAAAACGTTGCAAGGCAATCATTTCCAATGCTCCACTGGACAGGAATGGAGAGCACAATGTGTACTTCTGTAAAGGCCTTATCAATCACCTCAGCAAATATATTCTCCCATATGCTGGATTGTGGACCGGGATAATGCTAGGTTTGCCATAATTAATCAAAATATTGCTATTCGGATAGAAAAATCTGGGTATGTTTTCTGAAAATACATGGCTTCTTTTCTTTTTTTACAAAGGTGACCTTGGACGACATGGGACAGGACCTCATTATGAGCAGAGCACTAGGAGATATAATGTCCTGAGAAAGCTCACAAGACAAGTTATTATAATACATTTATCATAACATGACCTCTGTCTCAGTACTATTATTGTGTTTAAATTATAAATTATGTTATGAATTCACCTGTTTTTTATTTCTCGCTCAGAACATAACAGAGGACAATAAAACAGGGAATCATGGAAAAGAGCCAGTGGGACTTAACCCTCAGATGGTCTTTGGGGTCCACTGGACCCCAAATGACTTTTGCTTGAATTAAAAAAAATGTTCTCTTTTTCCAAATGGTATGAAACTTCCTACGGCTCTCAACACTTTCTAGATCTACAAAAAAAAAATTAAAATGGAATGTTATCTGTTTTTATGTAGGCGTGACAAAAATAGTCACACTCGTGGTCTTTGGGGTCCATTGGACCCCAAAAAATTAAATTAAATTTTGTAACAGAACAATAGTTTTTTTTTTTACAAAAAATATTTTTACTCTGTTTATTAATGTTTTTACTCAACATTTGTGCAGTTTTTGGAGGATTCATGATATCTTTTAAATATCTATAAATAAATAAATAAATAATTATTTATTCTTGATTTATTATTGACTCAAATAATATAGAAATAACGCAGAACACAGACAGAAATGACAGAAATAAAGTGGCACACTTCCAACAATGCAAAAAACATTCACAATCCAAAATTATCATCCTCACACACGCGCACACACACACAAACACACACATATAGAGGAATACAATATACAGGAATACATACAGACTATAAAAACTGTTCTCTTATCATTTGTAAAATAAAATAATCTAAAATGCAGAACCACCGCAAAAATAAATTGGTAACACTAAGACACATTGAAAATGTGCACACACACAAAAAGGAATACATTTGTAAGGCTATAAAAAAAATAAAAAAAATGAGACCAACTATTGTTCTATTGTTCCAAACTATTTTCTTTTTATTATTTTTTCATTATTTTATTTTACAAATATTTTATTTTTACTGCTTTATTTGCTAATTTGTTATTGCTGTTCAGTTTAAATAAATGATCAAATCTTAAGACTCCAACATTTCTCTTTGTAACATGATGTTCAGGTTTGATTCTAATCATAATGTAACATTATTGAAAAACTGTTGTTTTTTTCAGTACAAAAAAAATGCTAAACTTTGACAAAAAGTATTTTATTTTTGTTATAATTGTGATTTTATAATATTTAGATATGAATCCAACTGAATTTAACTTTAGAAAAATTATATCTTTCAGTAATTCAAATGTATATAGGCCTAGTGGAGCCCTATAGCCATCTAGTGGTTAAAGTGATTTATTACATTATTTTATAAATTTTAACCTGTATTTTCCAAACAAATGGGCAAAAATCTTACATTAAACCTTGTAAAATTATCCATGGTATCCCCTGGAGTGAAAGTTAGAAATCTGGGTCTTTTATAAAGTTTATTTAACATAAAATGCAGTTTTTTTGTAAAAATCCTATTTAAAAAATATTTATTTATTTATTTATAGAAATTTAAAAATCAATCATAAATCCTCCAAAAACTGCACAAATGTTGAGTAAAAACATTAATAAACAGAGTAAAATTATATTTGTTAAAAAAAAATATTGTTTTGTTACAAAATTAAATCTTATTGTCTGGGGTCCAATAGACCCCAAAGACCACGAGTGTGACTTTTTTTTGAAGACCATCAGAGGGTTAAAGCACATTCGTTTCACTTCTGGATGACTTTGTGGCCCGCTACCAAACAAGTCACACCGCTCTCCTGAAGGAGTATGCAGACTCTGAAAGAGTTTTCAGAAGAAAGGTTTGAATTCTTTTAATAAATGTGTCATTGAAGATATGATGGATACCAGTTTTTATGGAAAACTATATATACAGAACATTATATTTTTTATGTCATCCCATTAAATGTATTGATATCTAAACCAGCTCACAAAGTTATTTTAATTCTCTTTATGAAGACACACAGAGTGGATGAAGAAAAATGGAAGGAACGCCAGCAGAAAAAGAAGGGGAGATATGTAACTCCACTCTGCAAGCCATTTGTTTTCAAAAAATCAAACAAGAAGGTATACTTTAAACGTAATGCTGTGATGCATTCTACAGAATTAACAGTAACAATCTTATTCTTAATATAACACTTTTAGTTATTCTGTAGCCAAGGAAACTGCAGCCTATCTGAAATTTTACTACACATAGACATCTTACAGCCAACCCCCTTTTTCATCAATTAATTTTCTTTTATTTCATACACTATACAAGTCTTTACTTAATACTGTTATACTTTATTTTAAGAAAACCAATTAATGCACCTGAAACATGGAGTCTTGTTAAACAAAAATATTTTGATTTCACATTTCTAAGTTTTATTAGTGTGTAATGTTGCTGTTTGAGCTTAAACAAAATCTGCAAAAGTTACAATGCTCAAAGTTGAAAGCAAAGGAAAATATTTGCTTTAAAAAAAAAAAAAGGACTAAGGACTAAAACAAACGGCTGGTTGGGCCTACACGACATTGTGACATCACTAACCCTAAATTTACATGAAGCCCACCCCCGGGAACAATTAAATAATGTTTTTAAAAAAGCCAATTAAAAGACAAATAGAGAGACTGTTAAATGAGGCTCCTTAATAATGTGATCTGTTTTTAAACACACTATTTATAGGTTAAGACCTCAGTGCCTGTAGGTCCCATTGGAAACCCAAAGTCTTCACCACAGCCTACTTCATCCCTGCAGGAGGACCACGAAAAAACTTTGGATGGAAAAGCTCTAGTACATGGGGATATCCCAAACAAACCCCAAGAACCATCCAAGACATCATTAACCACACAACATCAAGTAAGAAGGGTTTCTAGTATCAAACGATCTAACTGATAGTAGTAACTTTTAAAGGTTATTATTTGTATGACAAGTAAAAAGGAACAATATATTTGTTAAAAAAACAGAGAGACAAAAAAATGTATACACATTCAATGTATATTTTATCTATCAATGTGTAATGTTTGGTTGAATTTTATGGCATGCAGCTCACCTCCTTGTGGAAAAGAAGGGACGCAGAGGTTGTGGTTTCTGTGATCCCCACCCAAAACACAGGACAAACCATAATTATTCGCCACAAAGAGCTCCGGACACTTCAACCGCACCGGTGGCTATATGGCGAGGTATAGTGTGCATCTCATTCTCTTAAAAATAAAGTTATACAAGCTGTAGTTCATTTTTAAACCTATAAATCTGTAGTTATAAAAGCTTATACAAGTCAACGTTACATCATGTCATGACTGTTACTGTTATTGGAATAGCATCACATAGTAAACAACATGTAACATGTTTTAGAATTTTTTTTTTATAAACAGAGTAACACTTTACAATAATGGTCTATCATGAATAGGTACATGAATAATACAGGGCAAATGAGTTGTTCTATATTAACACTTCAGCTATTATTATTAACAAATATGGAAACAAGATCAGTGAGTCAATTTATGATTAAAATAGTTCCGCAATTGTTACTCAATAATAATTACAAAATGAAACTAGCTTCGTTAAAAACAAACAATGAACGATGACAAATAAAAAATAGTGATCTGAACCATTATTTTAAATTGAAAAACTTGATTATTTTTTCTACATAAAAATAAAGATCCAGATCACTAAAGGAGTAAAAAAATGCAATTTATTATGTCTCAGACACATGTTAATATTGTAACGAGTTACAGTATAAAATATATATTTATAATTAATTTTTATGGATTATAATCAATTATAAATATAAAGAGAATTAGAATTAATAGTACAATTATTTAACCAGTTCATCCAATGAACAGAAAGCATAATGTAGCACACGGCTCAGTTACTAGATCCTATAAAATCAAAACTATGGACCAGAAACAGAAGAGTTAGATCGACTCGCTGAAGCAAAAATTTGCAAAGATGATACTAAGAAGGAATAAAACAAATTAACCACTCAGACCACTGGAATGCAGCTAATTACTGAAAACGTAAGTGTATTTTTTCTCTTTGTTTGGTATTTTGCATGAGTTGTATCCCTTTTTTTTTAAAAAAGGAAGGATTGAGAGAATGAAAGAAAACAAAATAAAAAACAAATAGATGACAGTAACACAGAGTCAAAAATTACAAATGTCAATTTCTGAAATTCAACCACAATGTCTCAATTTCAAGTTCAATGTTTTTTTATCCAACTTCCCCAGAAAAAATTACTGAGTAGGAATGTTCACGGAAAATGATCACAGTTCAGTCCATGGAAGAAGAAGAAGAAAAAAGAAAAGTCTTCAGGGAAATCCAGGAAAATTTGAGAAAAACGAAATGTATGCAGTTCTTTCCTACCCAATCAGAAAACTCTTTCCTCACAACTTTCACAACTTTTTTTTTTACTTCTTTTCCAGGTACGAGAAGATGGGATGGCTCGCCAGTCCAACCAGGAATAGGAACTCCACAGCAGGACAGAAATCGGAATCTCAGCAGCAATTTTTCCGACACTCAACAAAGAGAAAAATAAAACACAAGAAACAAAAAAACCCGGCCTTGCAAAAACATAGCCAAAGAACGATCATCAGTAACTCATTCCAATAAACAGTTTCAAATTACCAAAATGCGTTTCAATTATTTAGATATAGGCACGCATACATGCTAGTCACCATGTGCTCGATTGACACACTTGAGTCCATAGAAATCATATAGAGACTAGAAGCCCTATTGGCCGCTGGAAACCGAGAAATCCGGCCGCCATCTTGAACCGGTCGTATTCCTAGTTTCGTTGCGTGGCAGCAGATAAGATGCCAGAGCATTGTGGAGCATTTTGCTGTTCTAATCGCCGGACCATCGAAAATAGGGCTTTTCACAAGTAAGTCTTAATATTACCGTACTATTGGTTGTATTTTGTGAATAGAATATTACCAGATAATCGAGAAGGAGCAAGGATATTTGCTATTATTACTGTACTGAAATCGTTGTGAAATGCTGTTTACTGCATCAGCGGTGTTCACCCGGCATGGAGAGAGGTGAAGTAACTGTTAAAGTAATAATTACAAGAGCTTCTAGGTTATCAGATAAGCATTCAACTGCCCTGTTGTATAGGTTATTTGTGTTTTCGCACATGATATCAGGAAGCAATGTAACGTTAATACACGCATGACAGCGATGCACAAATTGAGTTGTAAAACTACTTTAGTTTTCTACTTCTAGTTTTATTGATAACCTATATCTTATCACATGCGATTTGGCTATTGATATTACAGAAGTCCTGTGGTAAAATTACGTTATTAATTTACTCCATCTACCCTTGTAAAGTTAATCCGAATAGGGCTTTGGTCTCGACATTTTCCCCTCCCACATCCACATACAATAAAAAAAGTATAGGCTTAATGTTGTCCGAATTTAATTTTTAGAAATTACTGATGCAAACACGTTGAAAAGCGATCTTATCAATTTTTATTACAGGGCTGCGTTCGGTGGATTCGCGGCTGCTGTGTGGTGTGTGTGTGTGTGTGTGTGTGTGTGTGTGTGTGTGTGTGTGTGTGTGTGTGTGTGTGTGTGAGTGTGTGAGAGAGAGAGAGAGAGAGAGAGAGAGAGAGAGAGAGAGAGAGAGAGAGAGACTGTCTGTTCGTGTTTGTTTGTGTGTCTGTTCGTGTGTATGTGCGTGTCACATATAAATTGTTTCTTCAACTTATTAAAATATCTTACTTTACTGCAACTATGTGTTTCTGCTTCTTTATTATATTTATAGTGTGTGATTTATCAAATACATTATATCCTTCATCACACATATTGTGTCTGGTCACTTTATAACTTATATCAGAATATTATATTATTGTTAAGCCTACAATGGATATTAAAATACGCCGAACCATAGTCCTGTATCATAGCTACATGAATTACCTTTGCAGGAAAAAAAAACGCGTGAAAATCAGTTCAGTATTCAGTGAGATATGATTAATTTAATGCGCTTACAGCTCATTCACCTGCCATTCAGATTACACTGAGCGGAGCGGATGACCGGTTTAAGATGGCGGCTCCAATTCTCGTCCGTGCCAATAGGCAGTAGCACTCAATAGGGCGTCTACCTATATGATGTCTATGCTTGAGTCTATGTACAGAGCTAGCAAAGCTAGCACCGCATGGCACACACTTCACAATCGAGAAAAGAAAATATAATCTCACCAAATACCACGTCTTTCAAACATTTAACATAACTATATGCACTCACAGATTGTATTAGAAAACACGTAAAGCATTTTCAAACATTTTATACATCACTTTCTTACTTTTTCAAATACATTTTTCACATTAATATCCCAAAAACAGTATACACATTACTTAAAAACATGTCTCATAAAGAAATTGGTACTCACCAAGGAGAAATATAAATCAGAGAACCAAAAACAAAACAAAAATAGTTTCTCAAGGAAAGTTATTTGAAGATTGATCAGTCAGTGTGTTTTCTTCTCGTCGCGTTCAGATTCACAACGCACTTTTAAAGCGTGAGCTTTCTAAAGAATTAATACCTCATAAATCTATTTCTCGATCGTTAATAATCTATTGCTGGACTATTAAACAGTTTGTTCTCACTCAAATCACTCAATCGCATCTGCTGTCTCGTGTTGTTCGTAATCTCCCGTGTCTCTCACTAGTTTCTGCTTGTACGCGCAGTGTTGCCAACTTTTTTCAACGGAAAGTAGCTAAGGCCTTCCCTAAAAGTCGCTAAATGTCGCTAGATGACGTCATACGTAAATTAGCATATTCATGACGTCATCGCGTCGTTCTTGTTCTGCCTGCCTATGTGTTTTCTCTCTAAATTCATGCTCACATACTGTATTTTAATATCATATCATATAATATAGCCGAATGTCCAATAAAGCTTTTCATTTCCTACATTAGGGTTATAACCTATGTTTTTTGTCAGACAATGGAACAAGTAGACTCTATGGTATAGTGAATGACAAAATTTTGTAGGATATGTTAAAAATATCTGAATTGAGAGAGTTGGGGAACTGGTTGAAAGCACAAGAAAAAAAAGGAAATAAAAATGGTCAAACTACATTTTTTAAATATAAAACAACAGAAGCAGATAAGTGATAAGTCCGTCTGGAAAAAAAACTGCTGTGTGCTCAACAGTCAACAGAAAAATGATCCGCACGCTGCTCCTCTCACCCATCACCCATTCACTGAACAGGGGAGACGCAGAGAGAGAGAGTGACGGCAGGGAGAAAGCAAGAGCTCGCGCTCGCGCTCGCACTCGCACTACTGACAGCATTTGGAGGTTACTGAGGTTTGTCTGAAAAAGTCGCTAGATTTGTCGCTAGTCGCTTTTTGAAAAAATGTCGCTAAAGGGGTCTGAAAAGTCGCTAAATATAGCGACAAAGTCGCTAAGTTGGCAACACTGTGTACGCGATCTTCTGAAACTTTACAAGAGAGGCGGAGCTAACCTTTCACCTCACCAATCAGAAATCGGTTTAGGAACTTTTTCTTTCTTTGGGATTATTTATAATAAAATATATACATTTTACTTCATGTTCTTTTCTTACTAATGGTTTTATATTGATATAAATAAAATAATAATAATTATTAATATCAGTGACCCGAGTTAATGACCTGGGTTACAATAATCAATCATTAATTCGAGCAAATATATTATATTCCTGGCCAAGACAGAATAACCTTTTCCATCTAAAGTAAATAAAGTACTATCAGGGTAATATCAGGTATAGCTAGATCAATATGTTTAAGTGACTTCCATATGTGTCAAAAACAGAGACAATAAACGTGTGAATATAATGGTTTAATAAACGAAACTACGGTAGGCTATACACACAACTAAACTAAACAAAGATTCTATATAGAATCAAAGAAAGTAAAGAAATGTGAAGAAAGAGAGAAAAAGGAAAAGAGAATGGCAAGATTACAATCAGTTAACCGCAACCTACGAGAAACATCTGAGAATCAGGGTCACCTTAAAAGGGCACAATAACTTAGAAACGCATCTAAAGGCTACAAAGATCTGACCTAATCAGATACTCTTAAAGGTCCTATCAGTTCACACCAATTTGGTGAGGTGACCAATCAAAGATGACTGGGAGAAAGTCTTTGTTCCATCTTATCTCCATTTGCATGTTCATGGTGTCAAAAAGTATGGAAAAATATCATGATGCGATTTATAACATATTGTAAACCATTGGTTCTCTTACGAGAGAACTCTCGTGTAAGCTAGCTTACGCTACGGGAAAACTCCTTTTCTCGAGAATACTGAAGCCAAAAAATTATCCTTTAATTTTCTCATATTTAAAACGCATGCTTGCACAGAGCAGACCTAGAATAGGCAGCTCGTACGCCTATTGGCTGCTCTGCGGCAAGATGCTGCAACCTATCGGTGGACTGGGAGTGACGTCAGCACCAATAGCAGCGCGGGTGCCTGAGTGCGTCACGACCCGCCAGAATAGGCGTGGCTTACCTCTATATAAGCCCGGTCCAGCTAGGATGTTCTTTTGATTTTTATCCACTTCAGCGAAGTATCCACATCGCTGACTCTCCAGAGAAGCCGCGCCGTCGAACAAGCATCTCAGCGGGACGAGCCCTCTGCATTGCAGTCCGAAGCCGCCTTCGCCGCTTCAACCGCCGTACCTGCTGCGCTATCCGGCGCCCATATCCTTTTCACTACTATCTCTCATTCTAAAAGAGCAAAGAGGCGTTGTTGCAAATGCCTCGTTTTTCCAACTGCGGCTCGTGCCGAGCCCCCCTCAGCGTCGGGGACCGCCACATCTTGTGCGTTTCCTGCCTGGGACGAACCCATGCGGACCACGCGCTTTCCGTGGGCGGCTGCCCGGAATGCGACGACATGGCCGTGTCGACCCTGCGGGCTCGACTCGCCACCTTCAACGTGGATCCTGCACCTCCGCTCCTCTCTTCTGGGCCGCGCCGTAAAAAGCGCCGTTCACAGAGGATGCCCGAGGCTACCATCACGAGCGCCCGCACACCGGCTCTTTCCCCGTGTGCCTCGCTCTCCGACTCCCCCTGCTCGATCACGGCTGGTCAGCCCTGCGCCCCCGTCGTGCGTCCGGATTCCGAGGGGGACGACGCGGATGAAGACATCTGTTCCATTGACGCCTCGGGTAGCGAAGGGTGGTCGGGCCCCGAAACCGGCCCCGCCCCTTCCTTGCTCGAGCCTGGCGACGTGCGGACGAGTCTGGATACTGAGCTTCTCCGCCTCACTACCAGGGCCGTAGGGGACCTCGGCCTCGAGTGGTCTTCACCCGAAGAGCCCGTACGCAGCCGGCTGGATGGTTGCTTCCTCACGGGCCGCCGCTCGTCTCCTATCGCTAGGCCCATCCCCTTTCTGCCGGAGCTCCACGAGGAGCTAGTCAAGAGCTGGAAGGCGCCTTTTTCTGCGAGGCTTCGCCCCTCCCCCTCCACGCGCTCCGTTGTCGACGGCGCGAAGGAAAGAGGCTATTTGTACATCCCGCCGGTCGAGGAAGCGGTGGCCACGCACCTCTGCCCACCGTCTGCTGGATTCCGGTCGAAGCCAGTACTGCCTTCGAAGCCCTGCAGGGTTACTTCGTCGCTGATTGGTCGCGCTTACGCCGCCGCCGGTCAAGCCGCGTCAGCACTGCACTGCATGGCCGTGCTGCAGGTGTTTCAAGCCAACCTTCTCCGCACCATGGACGAGGCGGGCTCGACGCCTGAGAACTTAAGAGACCTGAGAAGCGCTACGGATTTAGCCTTGCGAGCTACTAAGTCCGCCGCCCAGGCCGTCGGTCGCAGCATGGCGGCTCTTACCGTGACCGAGAGACACCTATGGCTCACGCTATCCGACATGAAGGAGGCTGACAGATCTGTTTTCCTCGACGCGCCAGTATCCTCTGACGGCCTCTTCGGCCCAGCAGTCAAGGGCTTCACTGAGCGCTTCACGGAGGTACAGAAGACGTCACAAGCCATGCGACACTTCATTCCGAGGCGCTCTAGTTCCGCTGCAGGTCGCCCGAAACAGCCGCCTGCCCGAAGCTCAGCGCCGCCGCCTCCTCAGCCGCCAGCTTCTCAACGTCGCCGCCCTGCTGACAACCGTCAGCGCGCACGCTCTGGTAGCCGCCAGGGTCCGCCTCCCCCCAGGGGACCCCGACCAAAGATCGTGCTGAACCCTGAGCCTCCTAAGACTTCCTGACCGCGCTCAGGAAGCGACAATGCGCGAGTCTCGCCGCGGCCGGACCGCCATTGAAAGCAGCACGCATCGCTCTCACAGCTCCCTCGACTGAGGCGGCTGGAGTAGTGTACTTCGCAGCCAACGAGCCCGTTACGTTACCCGCTCGCCTGCACACAAAAGCCGTTTTCACGGCTACCCAGATAAATCTCAAAGAGAGCATTATGTCTGTTTTTCCGGCTCACGCCGAAGGTGTTTTAAATGTAGGAAATGTGCCCACTCCTCAGTGCCCACCCCTACACATAAGCACGGCCCGTCCAGTGACACTCACTCATACACGGCCCACATCAATAAAGGCTCACGCCTCCCATGTTTCAAAGGTAGTACATGTGCCCACCCCCCAGTGCTCACTTCTACCGTTAAACACTGTTTGTCCCGCCGCACACTCTCACTCAGAGGTATCTCTAATAAACACAGACTGTGCGCTGTGTGTAGAGAGCGCGCGCACTTCTATAAGCGCGCGCCCTCTGACAGGCGCTGCGAGATGCGTGTCACACACACGCACCGTTCAGAGCCCAGGCGTCATCCTTCCTCTAGTTTTACAGCTAAAGGCGTGGGAAATGATTCCGAATGTGTCCGAATGGGTGCTGAACACCATAAAGCGGGGCTATTTACTGCAGTTCGCTCGCAGACCCCCGCGTTTTACAACCAGGGTCGAAACTACAGTACAAGGCGATGTTGCACATCTGCTGCGTGCCGAAATAGCGAAACTGCTGCAGAAAGGGGCTGTAGAAACCGTTCCTCTGAATCTCAGCCAGTCCGGTTTTTACAGCAGGTACTTCCTTGTTCCCAAAAAGGATGGCGGTCTCAGACCCATCCTAGATCTCAGGCGTTTAAACAGAGCGCTGATGAGGAGATCGTTCAAAATGCTCACGACCAGGCAGATCCTCGCGCAGATTCGCCCGGGGGACTGGTTTATTTCTCTGGATCTGAAGGATGCCTATTTTCAGATTCAAATAGCGCCCCGTCACAGGCCTTTCTTACGATTCGCCTTCGAGGGTCAGAGCTATCAATACACCGTCCTGCCGTTCGGTCTGTCTCTAGCACCCCGTACTTTTACGAAGTGCATAGACGAGGCGCTCGTCCCCTGAGATTACGGGGGATGCGCATACTGAACTATCTGGACGACTGGCTTATATTAGCCCAGTCAGAATCAGAAATAATAGCCCACCGGGCTTTATTACTCAGTCACTTGCGAGACTTGGGTCTCCAAATCAACTGGACCAAGAGCTCGCTGTCTCCCAGTCGGAAGATCTCCTTCCTGGGGACAGACTTAGACTCCGTGTCTATGACAGCACGGCTGACGTCACAGCGCGCGCTGCAGATACAGCGCTCAGCGGCGTCCTTCAAAGTCGGCTGTGTTTTTCCTCTGAAAGTGTTCCAGAGGATGCTAGGTCTTATGGCCTCAGCCTCGGCAGTGCTTCGGTTGGGTCTGCTGCACATGCGCCCCCTCCAGCGCTGGTTGAAAACGCGAACCCCGCGACGAGCATGGACTTCCGGTCGTTTTCGCCTCAGGGTGACCCAAGCTTGCGTCACAGCACTGGGACCCTGGAGGGTGTCAGACTGGTACCAGTCCGGCACCGCTCTGGGAACGACTTCGTCACGGAAGGTTATCTCGACGGATGCCTCCAACTCAGGTTGGGGCGCCCTGTACGAGGGCAGGCCGGTTTTCGGCCACTGGACGGCTCGGGAGGGCCATCTCCACATAAACTGCCTAGAAATGATAGCAGTTGTGAAAGCCCTAGAACACTTTCTCCCCTTGTTAAAGGGCCAGGACGTTCTAGTCCGTACGGACAACATGGCGGTGGTGTCCTACATAAATCGCCAGGGCGGTCTCAGATCGCGATGCTTACACGCGCTGGCGGAACGCCTGCTGATTTGGTCCCATCTCAATTTAGGGTCCCTCGCAGCAGCGCATGTGCCGGGACTCCAGAACGTGGGCCCGGACAGGCTGTCAAGAGACAATGTTCCCCCAGGGGAATGGTCTCTGCACCCCCTAACAGTCCAGTTACTGTGGGATACGTTCGGCAGAGCGAAGGTCGATCTCTTTGCATCAGCAGAGAACGCGCACTGTCCAATATTCTTCACGAAGAGCACGGATGCGCTGGCCCGCGACTGGCCCAGCGGCCCGCTGTACGCGTTTCCCCCGATCGCACTATTACCACAGGTAATCAAGCGAGTGAGGGAATGCGGATGCTCTGTGCTCCTAGTGGCGCCGCTCTGGAGGAACCACGTTTGGTTCTCAGAACTGATGCAGCTCACGCGCACAGCTCCGTGGCCGATCCCCTTTCTGGCTGGTGTTCGGCCCAAAACCTAGACCCACCGCGCTGCAGCGTTGCGGAAGTTCTTTCCTTCCTCCAAGAGCTTTTGGATGAGGGCAGGTCCCCATCCACGCTTAAGGTGTATGTTGCAGCCATTGCAGCATTCTCAGAACCTCTGCACGGCCAGCCTCTGGGGAAAAACGATCTTATTGTTCGTTTTCTTAGAGGAGCTAGGAGGTTGAACCCTCCGCGACCTCCCATGGTTCCGGCCTGGGACCTCTCCATGGTCCTGGAGGCCATGAAGGGTGGTCCATTTGAGCCCCTGCAGTCTGTGGACTTACGGTGTCTCTCGTTCAAGACCTTTCTCTTGGCTCTCGCTTCAGTGAAGCGAGTGGGGGACTTGCACGCGCTCTCTGTAAGTGCGTCGTGTTTGGAATTTGGGCCTAATGATTCTAAAGTTATGCTCAAACCGAGACACGGTTATGTCCCCAAAGTGCTCTCTACTCCGTTTAGAGCGCAGGTCATTTCCCTGTCAGCCCTTCCGGGAACCGACAGTGACGGCGATGTAAACGTTCTTTGTCCGGTCAGGGCTTTAAGAGTTTATATTCAATGTACTGCTGCCTTCAGGCAGTCGGAGCAACTGTTCGTTTCGTTTGGTGGCCGCACTAAGGGGCTAGCTACCTCGAAACAGAGCATTTCCAGATGGATAGTCGATGCTATCGCCTTGGCTTACAAGTCTAAAGGCCTTCTATGCCCTTTAGGTGTTCGAGCCCATTCTACTAGGAGCATGGCTTCATCGTGGGCTTGGACTAGTGGGGTTTCACTCCATGATATTTGTAGAGCGGCAGGCTGGGCCTCTCCGTCTACATTTTATAACCTGGAGGTCCCTGCGTTGCAGGCCAAAGTGTTGTCTGTATGAGCTTGTCATACACGACGACTGTTATACTGTGTTAAGCACTTCCTTATACATATGAGGTGTCACCATATAATAAATATGTGTTAGGGTTCACTCTGTGTTGACCCACATATCTTTACCATTATGTGTTCCCCGGGCACACCCTCGGACTTAATATGAATGGTCTCAGCATACACGGCGCTTTAAACTGGGTTCCCGTAGCTCTCAAAAAGGGGCTCAAATCCCTCTTCTAGAGAGAACCGAGGTTACGTTAGTAACCGAGTGTCGTTTTAAAATCAAAAGAGGATTATTTTGATACCAAGAAAGAGGGGATTTGAAGACTTAAAAGCAGTGATACATCATCTTTGGAAATTAACATTGGAAGTTACTCTAACATAACTAAAGAATCATAACTACTAGTCATAACTAAAAAAAAAACAAAGGGACATGCATAAAACACAGAGAAAACTGGTTTTAGGGCGATGACAGCAGGGGAGAGGGGGAAGGTTTTCTGATGACTAGGCATTTTGATTAAGGCCATTCATTACAATATTGTGATTAGTAAGTAATTGGTAAATACTGATAATGTGTCATAGTTAATAGTTCTTAATGAGGTTAATTTAATTATTAATTAAGTAACTATCTCAGTCCTATATTGACTATTACTTGTTGATTATTAGTTAATCTAATTTTCAAATTATTAGTGTTGTGACGAGTTCAGTAATCAACTCGTTATCTCTTGAGTAACAGGTGATTGGCTGAAGTGAGTGGTTGTACACCTGAACTTAATCATGAGCTCTACAAAAGATTGTGACAGAGGAGAGCGTGTGTTGGGGGGCCGAGCTTGTGCAGAGCTTGGGCTGGTTTCGTCTGCGCTGTACGTTCGGACTTTTGTCGACTCGGAGAACTCATGAGATGTGAGGGATATGGGAGATCACCGCCGCCCTTTGATCCATCTCCGTTGGGATGGTTGGACTGTTGACTTTCATGAGTGATATACATTTGCACCCAACTACTGACACACTGATTGTCATTTACACTGATCTTTAATGTTGTTTTGTCTCACACGAATTAATAAATTCTTTTATTAATTGGAAGTGGTGTGTGGTGGCTCCCTTATTTTGTTGCGACTCAGAGAAGATCGTAACAAATGGGGGCTCGTCCTAAAATTTGATTCATATTTATTATGATTTCGATTAGAGACAAATAAATCAAATCTTGAGCTTTCGGTATTGCGCGTTGTTTTGAGACACATACATAGCTATTGTGTTTTAAACCATCTCATGAGTTTGAAAGTCGTTAAAGGTAAGCAAGTGCATTTTTCTTTTTACGGGTGATGCATTGTTCATTTTCTCCCGGGTAGGAATTAGCAACGCTTGGCGTTGATTTGTTATTTTGCCTTTTTTATTTTTGTGCAGGCTTCTGGGCGAAGTACACCGCCGTGGTTTCTGATTGAGCTGTTTTGTTCAATTTTTAAACCATCGGTATATTGGTGTTTAATGTCGCTTTGCTCTTGGAAGTTGCATGAAGACTAGGCATAGGTTAGTTTAGTGGTTGGGTAGGCAGTTTAGAAGGGGGAGAGTGAATAATTGTTTCACCTGTTTTGTTCAGAAAGGGAAATAAATGCACTGGCTTTTCGTTCTGTGTAATATTTTGAGAACAGAATGGCATCGATAGAAGAATTTATTAAAGCTCCAGAGGAGAAATTAAATTCATTTGTAAAACAACAATTATGGGACCTTGTAGATCATTTTAAAATCAGTGAGGTCGATAAGAAGATAAAGAAAAAGGAATTACGTTCTGTTGTGAAAGATTGGTTATGCGAAAATAGCATTATGGTGGCTTCTCCGCAGAAAAAACGTGACATTGACGTAAAGGGTTCTTTAGACATTTTCTCCGGGTTATCTTTTGAGGAAAAAAAAGAGATTTTACAAATGCAGCAGCTTCACGATAAAGAGTTGTTTAAAGAAACTAAACTTTATGAATTGGAGATTGAAAGATTGAGAAATGAGAGTGTGATCAGACAAAGCGAGCTTGATTTTGAACAAATTAAAATAGATGCTGAGAAGTCTGCACGAGATCATGAGCTGCAGGTGGAGCGATTGAGATTAGGAAAGGAAGGGAGAATGTCAGATGTCGTGGAAAGAGGTTTAGGTTTATCTGAAGGATTTGACTTGGCAAGCAATCTAAGACTGCTTCCCAAATTTAATGATCATGACCCTGATGTTTTTTTCAATCCGAATTGTCATGCTCCAAACGGTAATCACAGGCAAGGCACAGGAGGCATATGCAGCACTCTCAATGGAGGACCGAAGGGATTATGACAAGGTAAAAGTTGCTATTTTGAAAGCTTATGAACTGGTTCCGGAAGCCTATCGCCAGCGATTTCGAAGCTGGAGAAAAGGTGATCGTCAGACTCACTCTGAGGTGGTAAGAGACCTGGTTTCTTATTTTGATCGTTGGTGTGTTGCGTCTGCTGTTGATGACTTTGAAAAACTGCGCGATTTGGTCATTTTAGAACAATTTAAAAATATTGTCCCTAATGACATTGCTGTTTATATAAACGAAAAGAAGCCAAAAGACGCAATGGAAGCAGCTGTCTTGGCAGATGATTATGTGTTAACGCACAGAAAATTATACAGAGAAGACGGGTCAAGTCAACAGAGTGGTAACTTTAACCGAGTTGGAGCAAAGAAATTTGAACCAACGTTTACTTCAAAATCAGAGAACAGTGGTCGGAAGAGATCTGACAGAGACTTGGTGTGTAATTATTGTTTTAATCTGGGACATTGGAAAAATAAATGCCCAGTGTTAGCTGCTAAGTGGAAGTCAGGAAAAAGTAGATCACCTGTTAATCCTGTGTTAGTGACTGAGGTTACTGGAACTACCAGTGACTTTAATCAAGGTGCTTCCATAGAGGTGGGGGAGGAAGTATGTGATTCCAAATTGGTAGCCATGAAGACAGTGCCGATCCTGACCTCCCTGGGGCCCTAAGCAAAATTCTGCTAAGGGGCCCTCTACCTGACCCGTGACGCCGTGAGATATGTAAACCATTTGCCATTGCCACAGTCACACCTGACACTTCAGTGCTCCCAATACAATCCTCCCTCCTTTAAACAAAACAGTCAAAGAATAAGTACAACAATATAGAACAGAATGATATTTACTGAATAGAGTATTTTCTATAGAATATTAAGATAACAAGTGAATATTGTGATGCAGATATCAATAATCCCTGTGAGTGAATGACATCATTGATATCAAGAATTAACTTTTGTACAAGTGAACATGTAATTCCTGATATCAAAAATAGACATTGGTAGATAAAATGTAACTAAAGGGCCCTACTAGTAAAAATAATCAAGAATTCACATTGCAAATAGTAAAAAAAAAAAAATGAATTATTGATATCAAAAATGCATAAACTGTGAATGAATAAAAGCTAAAATGGCTTGCCATAGCATGTTAAAGTTTTTTTATTATGCATGTTGAAGCAATTCTTGATTTATGGTTATTATTTACTGAGGGATGTGCATCCATATTGACCAGTATGTCCAGCTAATCAACATTTTAAATTCAATATAGCCCATAAATCAAAGTCAATCAATGTCAAATTGTCAATACATTGCTTTTCATCTTGCATAATGCAGTTGTTTAGAGTTTTTACTACACATTAACTGAGACTATAATCAGTGTCTTGTTTTAAAAGTGTGTATAATGTGTACTTTGATGAGGAGTGCCATCATTCACGCCCATATATTGTAGCCTACAGTATGTCTGGTCTCCACATATATTTCTGCTTGAAAAATGCGCGTTTCATTTCGTGCACGCGCATATGAATGCATGATAACACACGCGACGGCGACGCGGTTATCTTTTCCGAACCGTTGCACTTTAAAAAACACAATAGAAATGCACATAAACTTAACTATACTTTGCTGACATCAAACCTGTGAACACAAGTTGAGAACACAAGTTTACCTGATTGTTGTTCCCGCAATTCACTCTCTTTTTTTTCTCTCTCTCTCTCTCTCTCTTTTTGTGACCAGAAGGATAGTTTCGCTTAATTTTGTCATTGATATTGTAAACATTAATTGACACGCTATGACACGAGGGGGAGGCGGGGCCTTGAGTAATTTGCGGGGCCCTACGCAGCTTGCGTAGTGAGCGTATAGGGCGGATCGGCTCTGCATGAAGAGCTTTGTACCGTTTATTACGGAGGGTTGTGTGTCGTTGCCAAACTCTGAGAGTAAAATACCAGTTACAATTTTGAGAGATACAGGCTCATCAGAATCTTTCATTCTTGAGTCGGTATTGCCCTTTTCTCAGGTATCAAGTGAAGGGAGAAGTGTTCTGATTAGAGGAATTGGATTAATCACGCTTTCTGTTCCTCTTCATAGAGTACACTTGACTTCCGACCTGATTTGTGGAGAAGTATCTTTGGGAGTTCGTCCATCTTTGCCAGTGGACGGGGTGACTGTCATTCTGGGTAACAATTTGGCTGGAGGTAGAGTCTGGCGAGAGGTGATTCCACCTCCTGAGGTAGTGTCTATTCCAGTCACAGAGAACTCCGACGCTTTGCATACATCTTTTCCTGAAGTATTTACAGCTTGTGTTGTGACTCGGGCAAGGAGTCGTGAGATGGCCTTAGAGAAACAAGAAGTGTCAAAATATGTTGTGCCTGGTTTATCCACCCTTTCACCTATTTCTCATAGGGAGTTGGTAGATGCGCAGCAGAAGGACCCTGAGTTACAGAAGTTGTTTGATGCTGCTATTTCGCCTCAGGAGGTAAGAAGTGCTGTTAGTGGATGTTTTATCCAAGATGAGGTGCTTCTAAGGAAGTACGTTCCCTGTAAAAAGTTCTTACTGGAGGAGTGTGTAATTCAAGTGGTGGTGCCGAAACAATTGAGAGACATAGTATTACAACATGCACATGGTGAAGTTGCTGGACATTTAGGAGTAAAAAAGACCTATGACCGAATTTTACAACAGTTTTATTGGCCCCGTGTGAAAAAGGATATTGCGTCTTTCATCAGAACGTGTCACACTTGCCAGGTAACCGGGAAGCCAAATCAGCTGTTGAAACCAGTGCCTTTGAGTCCCATAGTGGTTACAAGTAAACCATTTGAACACTTAATAATTGATTGTGTGGGACCACTGCCTCCATCGAAATCAGGGAATGCATATCTGTTGACCGTTATGTGTCAGGCAACTCGCTATCCAGCAGCCTATGCAATACGAAGAATTACCACCAAAGCGGTTGTCAAGGCTTTAACCCAGTTCATATCTATTTTCGGGATACCGAAGATTATTCAAAGTGATAACGGCACTAATTTTACATCTCGTACGTTTGCTGAGGTTCTGAAAGTACTTAAAGTGAAACACAATCAGTCGAGCGTATATCATCCTCAAAGTCAGGGTGCGATTGAACGGTTTCACCAGACTTTGAAGTCGCTTTTGCGCGCTTACTGTGTGGAGCTAAACCGTGACTGGGAGGAGGGTTTACCCTGGCTATTACTTGCTGCTAGGGAGGTACAGCAAGAGAGCTTGGGATTTAGCCCAAATGATTTAGTTTTCGGTCATCGTGTACGTGGACCTCTTTCTGTTTTGCGTGAGGGACTAGGTGAGGGGGATCCTCCGCAAAATCTGGTAGAGTATGTGAATGGTTTCGTTTGTTCTTGGCCGGATTGAGTGCACAGAAGAATCTTGCTGTTGCGCAAGAGAAGATGAAGAATCACTTTGATAAGCATGTTGAAAGTCGTGTCTTTACACCAGGTGATCAGGTGTTAATTTTGTTGCCATCTTCTGGGTCTACTTTTTGTGCTAAGTTTACTGGGCCGTATACTGTTCTTCGGAAACTGTCTGACGAAAATTATCAAGTTGCAACTCCCGATAGGCGCAAATCTAAGCAGTGTTTCCATGTCAATTTGCTTAAGGCTTATCGTTCTCGAAATTCTGAGGTTCAACCAACTAACTCAGTTGCTCCTGTTTTCACTGCTTCTTTTGAGTCTTACCAACCTGTTGTTGAGGGAGGAGATATAGTGAAAGAGGATACAGTTGTTCCTGAAGACTGTGTTTTGCTGCCTCGATTAAAGAATTCAGAGACTCTTCAGAATTTAGATGCTCTGTTTTCACATTGGACCGAGGTTCAAAATAAAGATCTAACCCAGATGTTATGGGAGTTTTCTGGCTTGTTTTCAGATATACCCACTCGTACCCATCTGATAGAGCATGATGTTGATGTGGGAGAGGCACAACCTATTCATCAACGTTTCTATAGGGCTCCAGTCCGTAAGAGAGACGCATTGGAATCTGAAATTCAATATATGCTTGAGAACGGAATAGCTGTTCCGTCGTGCTCAAGTTGGGCTTCACCTTGCTTGTTAGTAAGGAAAGCAGATTCAACGTATAGATTTTGTACTGACTATCGCAAGCTAAACGCCATCACTAAGCCCGATGTTTTTCCACTTCCTCGAATGGAGGATTGTGTAGATCAGGTGGGTACAGCTAATTTTGTGAGCAAGCTAGACCTTCTTAAGGGGTATTGGCAAGTGCCATTAACTCCTAGAGCTAGAGAAGTAACATCCTTTATTACATCGTCTGGATTATACTCGTACTCAGTTATGAGTTTCGGTTTGCGAAATGCACCTGCCACCTTCCAGAGATTGATGAATCGAGTGGTATTTGGGCTGGAAGGGTGTGCAGTGTATTTAGATGATGTTATTGTGTTCAGTGAGACCTGGGAACAACATTTAATTCGTTTGCGAGCTCTTTTAACTCGGTTGACTGAGGCATGTCTTACAGTTAACTTGGCGAAGTGTGAGTTTGCCAGGGCTACTGTAAGATATTTGGGGAAAGAGGTTGGCCAAGGTAAAGTGCGTCCAGTTCAGGCCAAAGTTCTTGCCATTCAGCAGTTTTCTTCTCCGTCTACCAAGAAAGAACTCATGCGTTTCTTGGGGATGGTTGGTTATTACCGGGGTTTTTGCTCAAACTTTTCAACCGTGGTTTCTCCGCTGACTGACTTACTTAAGAACTCCGTGAAATTTGACTGGAGCGAGAATTGTCAGAGAGCGTTTGAAAATGTTAAATTATTATTGACCACTGCTCCTGTTCTAGCTGCCCCGAGGCTGGATATGCCATTTAAGCTACAGGTGGATGCCAGCCAGGTTGGTGCTGGAGCTGTTTTATTACAGACAGGGGAGGATGGTTTGGACTATCCTGTAAGCTTCTTTTCCCGTAAGTTTAACACTTATCAGAAAAACTACTCCGTGATTGAGCAAGAGGCTTTATCTTTAATTTGGGCACTCCAGTTCTTTGATGTGTATGTAGGGGGAGGAATGCCAGTAGAAGTGTTTTCTGATCATACTCCTTTAACGTTTTTGCATTCTTTACAGTCGCCGAGTCAGCGCTTAATGCGGTGGATTCTCTTTTTACAGCCCTACAATGTAATTGTTAAACACATTAAAGGATCGGATAACGTGGTGGCAGATGCGTTGTCCCGTGCTCCTGATTTAATCAATTAAGTGCAATGGTTGTACAGTTGCTTCTGTTTCTCTGTGCTCTCTTGTCGCCTTAATTTGCTTTCAGGATCCAGATTGCTGGTGGCAAGGTGGGGCAGTGTGGGAGAATGGAAGGACTGTTGACTGGTTGTACCACCTCCGATCACAGAAGATCACAATTTCAACAATTAGTGTTGAAATGATTTCTAAGGTTATGGTGCTGGGTTTGTTTTGTTTTTTGATCCGATTTGTAACGGATCTCTTTTAAAGGGGGGTGTGTGACGAGTTCAGTAATCAACTCGTTATCTCTTGAGTTACAGGTGATTGGCTGAAGTGAGGTGTTGTACACCTGAACTTAATCATGAGCTCTACAAAAGATTGTGACAGAGGAGAGCGTGTGTTGGGGGGCCGAGCTTGGGCTGGTTTCGTCTGCGCTGTACGTTCGGACTTTTGTCGACTCGGAGAACTCATGAGATGTGAGGGATATGGGAGATCACCGCCGCCCTTTGATCCATCTCCGTTGGGATGGTTGGACTGTTGACTTTCATGAGTGATATACATTTGCACCCAACTACTGACACACTGATTGTCATTTACACTGATCTTTAATGTTGTTTTGTCTCACACGAATTAATAAATTCTTTTATTAATTGGAAGTGGTGTGTGGTGGCTCCCTTATTTTGTTGCGACTCAGAGAAGATCGTAACAGTGTTAGCTTAACTGTTAATATAGAAGTAATCATTTGTCCTGCATTACAGATACCAATTAATGATGGGCAATTATTGTGATGTTTTATCGTAAACATGGTTAGTTACCCATGTGTTTTTTGGGAATGTGTTTTTTAGATTAAAAATTAAAATATTGAAATTAATGGTTGTAATACAAGACATTAAAAAACAAAACAAATTTGCACAAATTGCAGCAAATCTGACTGATGTTACAGAGTTTATATAAGTTTTAATTGTGTATCCTTATAATTGAAACAGATATATGTTTGATGTCTTCTTAACATTGTATTCCTAATTTATAATGCAACTTAAAATAAATAAAAACATTTCCTATGTAGATAATTGAAGGCCTGTTTAATCTTGCTGTCAATCAACTGGAGATGGGGAACTCCATATATATCCTCAATCACTATACAGCATGGGTGATTCTGAATGGGGACAGCACGCAGATTGCCCGGCAGAGTTTGTCAAAGGTGATCACAGTGGCTGGACTATAGTGTGAATATGCTAATTTGTGTTTGTGTTTGCAGGGACTAATATTATAAGGCTTACACATAATAAATAATACATAATCTATTGCAAAATTACATAACAATTTGCCTGCTTTCCATCTTGCTTTAAAAAGATAAATATACTTAATGATGGTTTAAGTTGCAAAGGTAATTATTATTTATCTTCCTTATTAGGTCAACTTGAACAATTACCAGGCAATTGTTTCATTTGTGAACATAAACAAGGTCCACTGGAAACTTCTGGTGAGAAGCTGAATGAGATCTGTCATTATTTACAGTGTCTGGAATATTATTAAAAGATGTACATTCTCCCCACTCATTTTCAGTACATAAATGCGGTCAACCACACTGTGTACCTGGTAGATCCCTCAAAAAGTTACTCAGAGAAAACCGATTCCATTCATGCAGCCAAAAAAATCAGGTATTCTTTGTATGACTCATTACATCCTCAAGCCACATTATATGGCTATTTGCCTGTAGTTTTGCAGCACTGAAGAGATTTTGTTCCCTCCCTACTAATAAGGGGTCCACCTCTCTCCATTTAAATTGTTTGCATACTTCAAGGTGTTTATACTGTTAGTATAATTTATAATCCATATATGTTTGTTTTTTGTGGTGCATGTTAATGCCCATAGGGTTTTATTACTTTGTAATCTTTTTAATCTTTTTCATATGGACATTGTGTAATATTTCTTTAAGTAATGGATGTTGACCTCCCTCCAGCTAAAGAATGTATCCCAGTAGCATAAGCCCTAAAGGTTGGAGCATAACATAAATTAACAATGAGTGTCTCCTGATTAGGGGCATGCAGATTATGTTAGGTTAGCATGCTAGATTTATTTAATATTATTTACTGACCTGGAGCCTGTACCATGAAGGTAGCTGAACAAACTCAGAGTTACAGGATTAGTTTTGAGTTGACAAAACCAAACCGATGCAATCAGGCTTTATTGGTACCATGAAGCAGCTCATCAACTTTCTCTGTCAACTCAGGCTTTGATCTTAAGTTATGATTACTCCACGAGCGCGTGCACATACCAAACTGACGTTGGCACCGAACAACCAATCGCGTTCGATATGGATAGAGCGACAACGATACTTTCTTTCCGCGGAGCAAGAGATAATCATTCAGAATTACGATGAATTTAAATATGTATTACAAGCTCGAAACAATACGGTCTCTGCTGCCAAAGCAAGAGAAGACTGTTGGAGAAAGATTGCTGATTGCGTTAATGTGTAAGCTAAATAAATACGTTCTTTATTCATGTGAAATGATGTATATATAGGCTATGAATGTATGTGTGTGTAAAATATAGCCTATATTTTTATAATATATATAAAAAAATTGCATGTATATACCTGTAAGGATTAATATTCATTGATTTTAGATGCAACTCCAAACGTTTTTGGCAGCTGATAAAGACAAAATATAAAAATATAATTAAAAGTAGCCTAGTAAGTATTTATTTACACACAACCTTTTATTATTTTTTTATTTGTTTGAGGCAAACCGAAAAAAGAGTGAAATTCAGAAAACCAGTGGAGGGCCACTCCTCCAGAATACACTGAGTTGGCTCTGATAGGAATAAGGGACGGCCGATTATGAATGGGATTACAGGTGCTGTACAATCTGACCCTGGGGCTGGCTCCTCTAAGCAAGTAACACTGGGTACGTGTGCGATACATTACTATTTTAAGTTTTAAATATGGCTGACTGTATGTTCTGCAGTAGAGGGAAATGCAGTGTCCCTGTTGAAGCCAGCACACACACACAGTCTCCCACACAGAGGTCAGTATGCAGCAGACAGAACACCAGAAACATACTAGCCTACTTTTATTTATCAGGGAGGAGGAAATGATGAAGACACTCTGTCTGTGTTCTGGGACAGTTGCTGAGGTGAATGCACTGGGCTTTTTATTAAGGCAAACATTTGAATGTGTGGCATAAAACAGGGACTGGCCCAAGTTACACATCTATTTTATTGTAGGATTTTTCACAACCTGTCCCAGAAACTAAAGCCTCTACCTCAACAGGCTTCAAAAGAAATGTGAACAAAGGATTTAAAACCCTTGACATACATTACAGGTGTTTGTCAAGGACCTTTTTGTGAGTCGATTAGCCTCCCAAAAACTTGTAATGATCATGTTTGTGGTGGAATTATGTTTCAGGTGGAAACAGACTCAGTCAGGGCCCTTTACAAAAGGAGCCTATGGAGCTAGACTGCACACTAAATGAGCCTATAGAGCTAGACTGCACACTAAAGGAGCCTATAGAGCTAGACTGCACACTAAAGGAGCCTGACTGTGAGCTGAGGAGGCTCCACATTTAAAAAATAAATGCAACAGCTAGATTAAACTGATCTCAGTGAACTTATTAAACCAAGTAACACTTTAGCATGAATATTTATTAATGCAACTTTCTAGTGCTTTCTTTCTCTCTCCCCCATCCCACAAAACCAATAAAACAGTTTGAGACTGCAGTTCCAATGTGCTTTTATTAAGTGTAATATTGTATGGTGATTGCAACTACATTTGCACCAGCTGGGTGGTCAAGTGTGTTCGGGTCAGTTTCATCGGGGAGAAGCTTTCTGTGGTGGTTCTGGCTCCTTTCGGTGGCTATATTGTGCAGAATGGCACATGCAGACACTATCTGTGATGCCTCTGGTGACTCTTAAGCGCTGAAGACAGTTGAAACGTGCCTTTAGGATGCCAAAGATCAACTCTAATTTTGACTATGGTTTTACTGACACATGAGGGTCATGATAGGGGGTTATTGTGTAGGTTTTGCTGTCCCAATTCAAATTAACAGTGTTTTGTACTGTACCAAATTTAAGTAGCTTTCCTCAAAGCGCTGACACAACATACTCACGGAAAGTAGATTGTTATCTGTTAATTTTACTATTAATTTAAAGATTCATCTCACAGAAAATAATAATTTCACATGTTCACATAATCTCTACCTGAACATTAAGGCTGTGAAAGGACTTTCTATTAATATAATCTGCCTCATGTTCTCCTAGAGAAGTGGACATTGCAACATGTGTGCAGGATATTCCTTCAATGACTCTATAGGGAAGCCTATCATAAGATTAACCGAATAAAAAAATATTAAAATAATGCTTAACAAGTACTGTATTGTATAGTACATTTGTGAAATTTGCTTTTTGGAAGAAAAAAAAATGTGATGTCACCAGGGATGTAGTGGAGGCTAAACGCACGTAAACGCCGTTTATGCACCTCCCAATATTCGGAAATAGCGTTTATCCACCTCCAAAGTGCGTTTATCCACCTCTAAATTGCGTTTATCCACCGCTAAATAGCCTGTAGTTCCTAAGACATTTTCAATTAAGCTCATGTCGTTTTAGTTTCATAATGTTCATTATTAGTTTCATAGGTTGTTAAACCTAAGACGAACTCTTTCATATTGCGCTGCATAGGCCTACTGTCAGTGTTGTTGACTATTACTGACGGTAAAGTTGCACTGTTGACGCTCGCGCAGCCTCTCGAGGAGAAATCTACACACATGAGCGCAGCACACACACACACTCAGTTAACAACATACTGCCTATAAAACATCTAAATGTGGAGTTTTTATATTTGTAACATATGTTAAGCAACCTCAAGAATTTTTCCTGAACACAATCACGATTGAAAATGTGATATTGATTTCCTACAACAGTTCAATAAACAGTTAAAATTAAGTCACTTACATTTTAGATGCAATATTGGCTGTTTATGTTCTGTTTCAGCAGCGAAAATAGTTCCAAACAAAAATCACAGCAGAACCACGGCGCATCACACAGGAACATCACTGTTCCCTTTCGTCCTGGGAACTCCGACATGTCGTCGGGGAGTTCCCTGACGAATTGGGATCACGCTAGGGAGACCAATCGACTTCGAGTGAAACTAAAACGAGCCAATGAAAATTGGCATGCAAGATTTGCATTCCGCGACCCGCCTACCAGTGCGGGTATAAAAGCCGGAAGCAAACGCATCCAAAATGCTTTTTGCTTCGGAGCCGACCAGTTGTGTCCTCTGAGTGTTATGAGCTTAAGGATTGTGCTTTCTGAACGCTCAACGAGTCTGCTGTTTCCTGAGATCTCTCTGTGCTGGTGTGACGGCGCTTCAGCGGTCTTCGCGATCTCCCGTCTGCCTGTTTGTTACTACACGCGCTGTGTTTACAAAGAGCTGTTTTAACAGCTGGTATTCGGTTGAGTGCACACAGTGGGCTTGCAGTTTCCCCGCTGTGTTGCCGCGTTGATCCCTGTGTGCTTCAGCACAACTAAAGAGTATTTCTCTGAAAGAGCAACACGGGTGAAGATCGCGTCCTTTTAAGGATGACGTTTCATCCGTGTGTTTCTGGATGCGGTCAGATTCTGCCTCCGGTTGATGGTCATGATCGCTGTCTCTCGTGCTTGGGCCTCGCGCACGCTGAGGCAGCTTTCGTGAACGAGTCATGTTCCCATTGCGGGAATATGACCGTCGCAGTGTTAAGATCGAGACTAAGATCCCTCTCACGAGGGGGAGTCCCTTTGGAGATTCCCCGATCTAGTTCGTCTTCTGGTTCATTTCAGAAGCCGGCTACTTCGGCTAATCCCATTGGTGGTCTGAGGGTTACAGTGAGGAATAATCCGCCGGGTGAAAGACCCCCACGGACCCCTCACTCCTGCACACTGCTGCCATTGGAGCCCTTGGAGGAGCGCGCTGGGCCATCTCGTATGGTCCCGGTCGTTTCCTTCGGGGCTCCGCCGGAGGATCAGATGTCGATCGCTGCATCGGAGGGAGAGCGGTCATCTTCTGGGAATGACGACTTGGCTGCGTTGCCCCCTTCTGGTGTGGTAGCGTTGTCCGAGCCGGACCCGGAAATGGCCGCTATGCTTTCCCGGGCGGCCGCAAGCGTAGGGCTCGTGTGGAACCCTCCACCGTGTCCCGAACCTTCGCGGCTCGATGATTGGTTTCTCGGGGCGGCCCGTGCTGGTTCTCAGCGCCCCGCCCCGGTGCCTTTCTTCCCGGAAGTGCATGAAGAGGTGACGAAATCATGGAAGGCCCCTCTGGCGGCCCGACATAGATCGACTCCCTCCTCCTCCCTTACCACCCTCGATGGCGGGGCAGTGAAGGGTTATGAGGGCATTCCCCCGGTGGAGCGGTCGGTTGCTTTACAGCTGTGCCCTAAATCCGCTTCCACCTGGAGGGGTGACCCTACTCTCCCCTCTCGCGCCTGTAGGTTCTCCTCCGGTCTGACCGGTAAGGCCTATAGTGCGTGTGGAGAAGCTGCTTCTGCCCTGCATGCCATGGCGCTCCTCCAGGTCCATCAGGCGAGAGCGCTTTGCGACATGCAGGAGGGTGGTACCGACCCAGGTTTGCTCCAAGAGCTGCGCACGGCGACGGACCTTGCCCTCCGGGCGACGAAAGTCACCGCGCGTTCCCTGGGCCGAGCGATGTCCACACTCGTGGTCCAGGAGCGACATCTCTGGCTCACCCTGGCCGATATGACGGAGTCAGACAAGTCCAGGTTTCTGAACTCCCCCATTTCCCAGGGTGGCCTATTCGGCGACGCGGTCGAGGACTACGCCCAACAGTTCTCCGCCGCCCAGAAGCAGTCCGAGGTGATCAAGCACATCATGCCCCGGAGACAGGCTGCTGCTGGCCCGTCCCCTCCGGCTCCACCTCGCGCTGCTCGTCGCCGAGGGCGCCCTCCTGCCGCCGCCTCCGCCCCTGCTCCGCCTAAGCAGCAGCCTCCTAGGCAGCAGCCGGCCGGCCGCAAGAGAGGTGCCCAGCCCGCCCGGGGCTCGTCGAAACCCCCTGGTAAGAGGAGAGGTAAGCGGCCCTGAGACGGGCGGCCCAGAGGACCTGACTGCTGCTCTTCAGGAGGGTGCTACTGCACCCCTCCTTCCCCCGGAGGAGGGCCGGGTGGAGAATCCTTTGTTTCGTTTTGTTTTTCTTCCGCCGCTTCCTTCAGCGGTACCCACCTTATCAATAAAAGAGCAGTTTCCAATTCCTCTGGGTCTATCTCGGTCGAGACTGACTTCTCAGTCTCCCCCATCCGAGGGGGTCAGAATGACAGTGTGCGCCGCCTCGTTGCCTCGCCGCTCTCGTTCCCCTCTCCCCAGCGCTCAGATGACAGCTACGCCGCCTCGGCCTCGTCGCTCTCGTCTCCCGCTGGGCAAGGAGGCGCGGAAACCTGGATTCGACGCCCCCGAGCCTCGTTCCTCGTTTCCCCTCCTTCCTTCGCCTCCGTGGAAACAGGTAAGTGTTGCCTCGCACACTCAGACCTCTCTCTCGGCCGCAGTAATGCCTCCGGAGTCCGGTCCCTGTCTTCCACCTCGCTGCCCCTCCGCGGGTACACCGGTGGTCCGAGTGGGCTCCTTGGCACGGTTCCTCGAAGCCTGGCTAGCGCTTCCGAGGCCGTCCCGTTGGCTCACCCGCACTATCCGGCTCGGCTATGCAATTCAGTTTGCCCGCCGGCCTCCCAGGTTCAGAGGCGTCCACTTCACCCGGGTGCGGAGTGTCGATGCCCCTGTCCTGAGGAAGGAGATCGACGTCCTGCTGGCGAAGGACGCGATCGAGCCGGTCCCTCCAGCCGAGATGAGGTCGGGGTTTTACAGCCCTTACTTCATTGTACCCAAGAAAGGCGGGGGGTTACGACCAATCCTGGACCTGCGAGTTTTGAATCGGGCCCTGCACAAGCTCCCGTTCAAAATGCTCACGCAGAAACGCATCTTCGAGTGCATCCGTCCCCGGGATTGGTTTGCAGCGATCGACCTGAAGGACGCGTACTTTCATGTCTCGATTCTCCTTCGACACCGACCTTTTCTTCGGTTCGCGTTCGAAGGTCGAGCATACCAGTACAAAGTCTTACCCTTCGGCCTGGCCCTCTCGCCCCGCGTCTTCACGAAAGTCGCGGAGGCGGCCATTGTTCCCATGAGAGAACATGGCGTTCGCATTCTCAACTATCTCGACGACTGGCTCATAATAGCTCACTCGCGAGATCTGTTGTGCGAACACAGGGACTTGGTGCTCCAGCACCTCAGCCGTTTGGGTCTTCAGGTCAACTGGGACAAGAGCAAACTCTGCCCAGTGCAGAGGATCTCTTATCTCGGTATGGAGTTGGACTCGGTCGCCCAGACTGCGCGCCTCACCGAGGAGCGCGTCCAGTCAGTGCTCAACTGCCTCAAGTCCTTTCAAGGCAGGTCAGCGGTCCCACTGAAACAGTTTCAGAGGCTCCTGGGGCATATGGCAGCCGCAGCCGCGGTGACGCCGCTCGGTCTGCTCCATATGAGACCGCTTCAGCGCTGGCTTCACGATCGAGTCCCGAGATGGGCGTGGCAGAGCGGCACGTTCCGGGTCAACATTACCCCGCACTGTCGCCAAACCTTCAGTCCTTGGTCAGACCCTGCGTTTCTACGGGCCGGAGTGCCCTTAGTCCAGGTCTCCAGGCATGCTGTGGTTTTCACAGATGCCTCTGCCAACGGATGGGGGGCCACGTACAACGGGCATGCAGTTTCAGGTCTGTGGACGGGGCCTCAACTGCATTGGCACATCAACTGCCTAGAGTTGCAAGCAGTACGCTTAGCCTTGTCGCGCCTCAAGGGGCTGCTTTTGCACAAGCACGTACTGGTCCGTACGGACAGCACTGCGACCGTTGCGTACATCAACCGTCAGGGTGGTCTACGCTCCCGTCGTATGTCGCGACTCGCCCGCCATCTCCTCCTGTGGAGTCAGAAGCATCTGAGGTCGCTTCGAGCCATTCACATCCCTGGTGTGCTCAACCGTACAGCCGACGAGCTTTCACGGCAGCCACCTCTTCCGGGAGAATGGCGACTCCACCCCCAGACGGTTCAGCTGATATGGGAAGTCTTCGGAGCCGCTCAGGTAGACCTGTTTGCCTCTCCGGACACGACTCATTGCCGGTTGTTTTACTCCCTGACCGAGGGTTCTCTCGGCACGGATGCACTGGCGCACAGCTGGCCCCTGGGTCTTCGCAAATATGCGTTTCCCCCAGTGAGCCTTCTTGCACAGATTTTGTGCAAAGTCAGGGAGGACGAGGAGCAGGTCCTGCTCGTTGCGCCGTATTGGCCCAACCGGACTTGGTTCGCGGAACTCATGCTCCTCGCGACAGCCCCTCCTTGGCCGATTCCTCTGAGGAAGGACCTCCTTTCCCAGAGACGGGGCACCTTGTGGCACCCGCGTCCAGACCTCTGGAGACTCCATGTGTGGTCCCTGGACGGGACGCGGAGGTTCTAGGTGGCCTACCACAGGGTGTGGTAGACACCATCACTTCCGCCAGAGCCCCCTCTACGAGGCGCCTCTATGCGTTGAAGTGGAACCTGTTCGTCGAGTGGTGTTCTTCCCTCCGGGAAGACCCCCGAACTTGCCCGATCAGAGTCGTGCTTTCCTTCCTGCAAGATGGGTTGGAGCGAAGGCTGTCTCCCTCCACCCTCAAAGTGTATGTTGCCGCAATAGCCGCGCATCACGATGCAGTAGAAGGTAAGTCATTGGGAAAGCACGACCTGATCATCAGATTCCTTAAGGGTGCCAGGAGGCTGAATCCACCTCGTAGTGTGCACCCCTTACCCTCTTGGGACTTGACTCTAGTGCTTAGTGCACTTCAGAGGCCCCCGTTCGAGCCCTTGCCTTCAGTCGAGTTGAATATCTTGTCTATGAAGACAGCGCTCCTGTTGGCTTTGGCTTCCTTTAAGAGGGTAGGGGATCTGCAGGCATTTTCGGTCGACGAGTCGTGCCTAGAGTTCGGACCGGGCCTTTCTCACGCTGTGTTGAGACCCCGGCTCGGATACGTGCCCAAGGTTCCTACCACCCCGTTTGTGGATCAGGTAGTGAACCTGCAAGCGCTGCCCCTGGAGGAGGCAGACCCAGCCCTAGCTTTTCTCTGTCCCGTCCGCGCCCTGCGCTGTTACGTGGACAGAACGCAAAGCTTCAGGACCTCAGATCAGCTCTTTGTTTGTTACGGAGGCCAGCAGAAGGGGAAGGCTGTCTCCAAGCAGAGGTTGTCCCACTGGCTAGTGGATGCTATCGCCCGGGCTTATGAGTCCCAGGGCGTGCCTTGCCCACCTAGGTTGACGGCACACTCTACTAGGAGTGTTGCCTCCTCCTGGGCTTTGGCGCAAGGCGCCTCGCTGACAGACATCTGTAGAGCTGCGGGCTGGGCGACACCTAACACGTTCGCTAGGTTTTATAGCCTCCGTGTTGAACCTGCTTCCTCCCGTGTACTCGCTACGGCCGGTAGCGCGAGGAATTAGGTTATGTCGGCTTGCTACGCCATTCCCGCCCCGTGGGCCGGATACGTGCGTCTTTTACTCCGTTGGTTCCCCAACATACGGTTAACCTCGTGAGTTCCTCCATCACCCCTTCGGCATCAGGCGAGGCGGATCGCCGGTGCCAGGTCTATTACCTCTCGTAGGAGTTGCTATTAGACTGGGTGGCCTTAACAGTGGTCCCTTCGGTGACCCATTTTTTCCACGTTCCAGCTACCCTCCGGGTTAGCTCCGTGTCTTCCTCTCGACAGATCCCTCTGTCGTCCTTGCTGAGTACGCTCCCACCCCTCGGGCTGGGACTACCTCAAGGACTTCCGTATGTTGCACTACCCCACGGGTTAGTACATACGTGTATTCCAGTGCCTCCCTTCGGGCGGGCAGGGGCTCCGTAGCGTTCCCTCCTACGGGTTGGGCACGCTTTCCCAGTGTTATCCAAATCCACTGAGTGGGTCTTGCGGAACAGCAGTGTGATTTTCCTTAGCTAGCTCCCGCATCTTGTTCAAGAAACTGCTGCAGGGTAGCTTAGCTGGGCGCTGGAAGGGGTCAGCACCATGGCGTGTTTGTAGGGATCCCAATTCGTCAGGGAACTCCCCGACGACACGTCGGAGTTCCCAGGACGAAAGGGAACGTCTCGGTTACATATGTAACCCTCGTTCCCTGAGTACAGGGAACGGAGACGTGTCGTCCCCTCGCCACGTTGCTGTACCTTCGCGGAGGACTGGACACTGTTCGGCTCCTCAGCGAAAAAGCATTTTGGATGCGTTTGCTTCCGGCTTTTATACCCGCACTGGTAGGCGGGTCGCGGAATGCAAATCTTGCATGCCAATTTTCATTGGCTCGTTTTAGTTTCACTCGAAGTCGATTGGTCTCCCTAGCGTGATCCCAATTCGTCAGGGAACTCCCCGACGACACGTCTCCGTTCCCTGTACTCAGGGAACGAGGGTTACATATGTAACCGAGACGTTTTCATTACTGAAGATTCAGCATTTTGAACGAATCGGTTGAGTCAAAGATTCAATGACCCATTCATTAACATCCGTCTCATTTTTGAATGAATCAACCGTTTAAATGAATCGTTTGAATTAATGAATCAATGACTTTAGTGTTATGTTTAAAAGTAGTATCATTCTTTACATTTCTTATTTGTATATTTAAATCAATTTCAATCGTTTGAATTAATGAATCAATGACTTTAGTGTTATGTTTAAAAGTAGTATCATTCTTTACATTTCTTATTTGTATATTTAAATCAATTTTATTTTCAAAACATTTTATGCAATTGTAATTGTTCAGTGTAAATGATTTAATTTGATCCTCCCTACCTAGGGTAACAGCCCTATAGTGTCTTATTATTCAAAATAATTGAATTTATTGATAAAATTTAGGAAATTAAAATGAAAGATGAAGCATACATTTAATAATATTGGGGGAGGGTATGCCCTTTAAAGGTGCAGATATTACAATATGCCGATTTAAATATCAAAGCTGATTGAACACTGATGAGAATATAGTTTCAGAATAAATTAACACGCACAAAAACAAAAAAAATCTGGACAAGGAACTTTTTTACTCGGACAAGTGAATGACTGATTTACTTGTCCGAAGGACAAGCGTATGAAAAGGCTTAATGTCGAGCCCTGCCTATAAGCAATGTCATCGATACACATACACCGGTAGGCAGTGGCCCACCTTACCGGGTGACCACGTCGTGGTCCACTAGAATTTATAGTTTACCCACCTCTTTTTTTACCACTACACCTCTGGATGTCACCCTATCAATATTACCGACAATTTTATAAAAAGCCTCTCTTATGGACATGGTCAATAAATGAACACTATTAAACTATTAATGTACTCCTGCAGAGCGAGGACCACCTTGCGAATGGTTCGACAAACCGTGTTTTCTCCTAGATTCTGTGCATCACCGCAAGTATGTTTGCGTGTTGCGATTGCGTGCAAGTATGCAAGCACTTGCAAAAAACGCAACGCAATCCCATTTATGGTAAAGTAGCTAAGTGCATGAATTCGACGTGTTAAATTATTTATGAGCGGCTCAATAAGTTAGCAAAGATAAGATATTCCTTCCGCAGAAAATCTGTATCTTTGATACAAGTAGCCTAACTATCAGGAAAGGCAAGGGGATTTTGTCCGGCTAAAAACTCTTTCTCTACGATGTGCTCGTCTTACAGTTTGCGCTGAGATGTCCACAGGATTTGATAGATAATAGGCTTGTTTGAGATGCGCCTCGCCTCGCCTGAAATGTAGGCGAGAGTAGGCGGCTGCAGTGAGGGGAGGAGTGAAAAAAGCGCAGGCAAGATGGACAGATCTCTCCTCTCGCAGTGGATCAGACACCTGTGAGATCAAAGGCGGATATCGCGGGATTCACGCTCGTGCACAGTGTTGCTAATAAACTGGATGTAATTTAAGTTCTGTTGCTTTTATATGAAAATAAATATAATGAACAAGACACCCAAAGTACTTGTTATTTAATTCCATTCGAAATGAGTGGAAATGAGTCATTTGTTCCTTAATACAGACATAGGCTATGTGTTTTTTATATAATAAAATGACATTGCATAACCCATAGAGATCGCACTGTCCGAGAGTTTGGGAATATTCACACATAACATATACACATAAAACATGATATCCGAGCTTTAAAATCAAACATTTTAATAGAGAACAATACATCACGGTTGTTTAAACCAATGAGCATTAAGCTGTGTCGTCAGCAAGTCGTTTCCCATCATGCTTTTGATCAGCGCAGTCGGTGGAGAGCAACTGCGCGCGACTGCAGAATCCGGCACGTGCGCCTTGCGCTCGCGAGAGCTTTTTGATGTACGTCAGCATGACATCAGAGCAAGGCGGACCGCTCTCGGACACATTTCTAACCGGCATGCATTACGCGCTGATCACCGGTGATCGGTTCTGCGCAGATTTTGCTCATCTCAAACAAGCCTAATGTAAAGCAATTGCAACCAACACTGGGAATTACGTCACCTATATGTTTCTTTGCTCACAGCTGATTGGTCAAACTTCAGTCTGAGATCTCGAATCCAGAACTTAACCTGCCCCGGAGCAGGTTAGCCGTGCAGCGTAAGATACCATGGCAACGAACACCGATTAAAGCCGAGCTACTTTCATAGTACCTAAAACCCAGGGTTGGCGGAAACTAAGCTGAAACATAGCTGGCTAGCCACCTAAACCGGCTTCATGGTACAGGCCCCAGTTTGCTTAATGGTTAATCATATCAATATTTAAGAAAACATTGCAAAGACTTTGTATTACAATAAAGTAATATATTTTATTTACATTTCATACCTTGTAAATAATAACTGATTACTTTTGACTGTTGTGTTGAGAAAAGTAATGAAAATAAAAATGTTTGGTCTATACTCTGAAATTAAGATTTAAATAAAATTATTTGGGGGTACTTAGACTTTCCATAATAATAACTATATTCTTAAATGTTTAGAATATGAAACCATACTTTCTGTACTCTTTTCCTATTTAATACATATTTGTGTAATACATCGCACACAGTGAGTACCTAAATATGAGGAAAACGATCCATGGCAAAACAGAGTGGGAGGACATCGAATGGAATGGAGGAGTTCTAAAACATCCATTCCAGCGGGATGCCAGTAGCTGTGGGGTCATTGTCATCTTGGTATGTGAAGTGTTGTAATACCTATCTCTCTGTTTTTTTTCTGTAAATTAAGTTAATGTTTGTGTTTCAACATTTTATACACATTGTAGTGTATGACAGAATACAAAATAATTGGGGTATTGTAAATGCTAACATGGAGTCTGACACAGTCCAGATGATGCTTTTAAATATTATTGTTTGTTTAGATGGCTAGGGAAATAATGAGGACATTTCCGGCTGATCCAGTTTTAAATTTTGGCACATCGAAAAAGGAAATGGCACAAGAGCGAAAAATGATGGCTCTCCAGATACTGAAAGAATCAGGTTTGTAAAGCAAGTATTTGTCTGTTGTGTAGAGTAATACAAAATAAAATGCAGCTTTAAAAAATATACTGTAGACAGCATTCAAATACACAGCGCAGAAGTCAAGTGTAAGGTAAAACAGTAGTAGAAAAAAATATTTTCTTGGGTAAAACATCAATGAAGTAATTTGTTAAATTGGTTTTTATTCAGACATCAAATAGCCTTGAAATGATTACAGATTTCAGGATTAATTTTCTTATATGCAACAAAATAAACTTAATAAAAAAATAATAAAAATATATATATATAAAAAAAAAAAAAACTTCTAATAACCAACACCCCATCCCCGCCTGTTAATATACAATCCAATGACATTAATACACAGCTCTTAAGTCAGCCTACATTGCATTAAAGAATAACATTCCTATTGAGGTAACAGATGAAAGGGTCCCAAATCTTGTGAAATTGTCCCATGTTGCCCTTCAAAAGGTATCTAGTTCGTTCCAGGTGTAGAGTAGACATCAGTTCCTCAAGCCATAGTTTAGCATCAGGAGGGTATACCTTTTTCCAAAACAGTAGTAACAGTTTCTTGGCTGTTATCAGACAATATGTAAGTAATTTCTGTTGAGCACTGTTCAACGAATATATATGGTTAGAATGTCCTAATATAATGATCACTGGGTCTGGTTCCAGGTTTACATTAAGTACATCTGAAAGCATTTTAAAAACCTCACACCAGAATCCCTGTATTTTATGGCAGAAAATAAAACTGTGGGCTAAATCAGCTTCCTCTGATTTGCACTTATCACAAAGAGGCGAGACATTGGGGAAAATCCTATGTAATTTCTTTTTTGAGAAATGTAATCTATGTAAGACCTTAAATTGGATGAGGCATAATCTTGTATTGACCGATTGTTTATCAATATCCTCTAAACCATTCTGCCAAATCTCTTCAGAGATTCCAATCCCAATCTCTCGCTCCCATTCCTCTCTGATCAAGTTTGTAGAGGGAGAAGTAGCTGCTTGTAATTTTCCATAAATTAAGGATAACTGATTTTTGTTTCCTCTAAACTGAATGAGACAATCATCACTGATTGAGGGCGCAACCTCTTCCAGGGCGACATTATGTGTACGCAAATAATTCCTTATCTGTAAAAATCTGAAAAAAATATTTTTTGGAAGGTTGTATTTTTGTTGTAGTTGCGTAAAGGAAGCTAACGCCCCATCAAAATAAAGGTCCTTGACTGTGCATATACCCAATTCCTTCCATTGATTAAAGGTCGAATCCAACCTCGAAGGGGGAAATGATGGATTATTTGCAATCGGGATTAAGAGGGAGAGTGATTTTATATTAAGGTATTCTCTTATCTGTCTCCAGATACGTAACTGACTCTTTATGACAAAACCATTAACTGCAGTTTGGTCTAGTATCACTGGGGAAAGCAGCACTGCTCCAAGATCATAGGGATGGCAGTAATCCCGCTCCATCTGAAGCCAGTCTGGGGCATTAGCCGACCGTTCCAACCAAAGTGCAAAAACTTGTAAGTGAGTGGCCCATAATAAATGCGAAAATCAGGAAGGGCCAACCCCCCCTCATGTTTGGGTTTACAAAGGTGTGTTTTTCTGATTCTGTGACCCTTATAGTTCCATAGAAAAAGGAAGGACAATCGAATCTAGGTGTTTGAAGAAGGACTTGGGCAATAGTATTGGAATATTACGAAATAAATATAATATTTGGGGTAGAAATATCATTTTTATCGCATTTATTCTGCCAATTAAGGAGATCGGAAGAGTTTTCCAGTAGTGTATACAGGCTTGTAACTTGGATAGTAAAGGGTTGAAATTAGCTTTGAAGAGTAAATTATATTTAGAAGTAACCACTATTCCTAGATATGTAATTTTTTCCGTAGAAACTTTAAATGGGGAAGAGTGTATTACAGACAAATCCTTCAGACCAATGGGCATGAGTTCACTTTTTTCATAGTTTACTTTAAAGCCAGAAAATTAGTAATAGTTTGGAGTATGACAGGAAGGCTCACATGAGGTTGGGTAATATAAAGCAAAATATCGTCCGCATACAGCGATATTTTGTTAACAGTGTTTGAAGTATTAAAGCCATGTATGCATGGGTTAGATCGGATGGTTTCTGCCAGGGGCTCTACTGTTAAAGCGAACAAAAGGGGTGAGAGGGGACAGCCCTGCCTGGTTCCTCTTTGAAGATAGAAGGAATCCGATAGTGTTTTATTTGTTAAAACCCGTGCTGATGGATTACTGTACAAAATTTTTATCCAATTTATAAACTCATCCCCCATTTCAAATTTCTCAAGGATAGTAAACAAATAACGCCATTCCACTCGGTCAAATGCCTTTTCGGCATCCAATGAGATTACAACCAAATTGTCTCGGATTGCCTTGGGATGATAAATTATATTAAACAGGCGTCTAGCATTATGTATAGTACTTCTTCCTGGAATGAATCCATTCTGATCTGTGTTAACCAGCTTGCTAATTAATTTGCCGAGTCTATTTGCAAGTGTCTTGGATAATATTTTTTGATCAACATTATTAAGGGAGATAGGTCTGTATCCCTCAACTTCTTCAGGATTTTTACCTTTTTTAGGAATTACTGTGATAATAGCTTCAGAAAAAGTCGGCGGTAGTCCAGTTGTTAAGGCTTGCTGATAAGTTTTAAGCAAATAAGGAGTAAGGATGTCGCCAAATTTTTTATATAGTTCGGCTGGTAACCCGTCTGGGCCAGGAGTTTTCATGCTCTTTAAAGAGTTTATAGTGTGCTTCAATTCCTCTAGCGAGATATCTTTATTAAGAGATGCCCGATCATCTATAGATAATGTGGGAAGAGTACATTTGCGTAAAAATTCATCCATTGCTTGTGAGTCCAAATCAATTTCTGAAGAGTATAACTTTGAGTAAAATTCCTTAAAACATTGGTTTATCTCTTTATTTGTGATACATTGTGTCCCACATTTTGTCTGTATTTTATGAATTGTCCTTTCACTAGTTATTTTTCGCAATTGTCTGGCTAATAATTTATGGGGCTTCTCCCCAAATTCAAAGTATTTGTGTTTAACAAAATGAAACGCTTTATTTATTTTAGAAGAGACTATTTTGTTGTATTCAAACCTTAATTGTAAAATTTTCTTATGAATATCTGGTGAAGGGTTTAGTGCGTTTTCATTGTCTAACTGATGAATTTGTTTCCCTAAATCAATTAATTTCGTTTTGAATAGTTTATTTCGGGACCCCTGATATGATATAACACAACCTCTTATATAAGCTTTTAAAGTTTCCCAAAGCAGTCCCGGTGATGTCTCAGGCTTATCGTTGCTATCAAAAAATATTTCCAGTTGTGAACTCATGAAATCAATGAACTTAGGGTCTTCAATAAGTTGAGGGTCCATCCTCCATAGAGGGCGGATAGAAGATGTTTGATCAAGGACAACTTCAAATGAAACTGGGGCGTGGTCTGCAATCAGTATATCGTGAATTTTAGAATTTAGGATATTAGAAGTAAGATTGTTGTCCACCAAGAAATAATCAATACGAGTATATACATTATGCACATGCGAGTGAAATGTATAATCTCTTTCGGTTGGATGCATAAGTCTCCATATGTCTACCAAATTAGAATTATTGATGAATGCATTCAATAATTTTCTTGAATTAGATTGCGGGGAGATTTTAAACGATGATCTATCAAGATATGCATCAAGGACACAATTAAAGTCCCCGCCTATAACAAGATTTGTTTGGGACATATTGGGGATAAGAGAAAATACCTTTCTAAAAAAATTTGGCTCATCATAATTTGGACCGTATACATTTATCAACGTAATCGGGGAGCCATATAACTCACCAGATACAATAACATAACGGCCATCCGATCGGTTATCAGGGCTTTTTGTTTAAATGGAACCCCCTTTCGTAATAAGATAGCAACCCCCCTAGATTTATGTAAGAAATTAGATTGGTAGATCTGTCCTATCCATCCGGATTTTAATTTGTCTTTACAGTCAACTTTGAGATGAGTTTCCTGCAGAAAGATGATATCTGAGGAGAGAGATTTTAGATGTGATAATATCTTGCTTCTCTTAACCGGATGGTTTAACCCTTTTACATTCCATGAGGTAAACGTAAGACCCTTTCTATTACTTTGAGTTGTCGTTATTCTTTACTAGATTAAATATCAGGCTAGTATCAGGCTAAGCACATGCGCGTGCGGTCTGTGTTTGTGTTTGGAGCTCCATCGAATTGATTCATTAATCCTTGATTTTCTTCTTTACCACTCAATTGTAAACAGGCACTTTCTATTTTTATATCATGTGAACTTATCCTCGATACTATTCCTTATAAAAAAAAACAAAAAACAATCGGATTGCTTTACTGATTACTATTACTACTAATTTACTGTTCATCTGTTATAATGGCGAACATATCGGATGTGTGTCTAACGTTACCTCTGAGTGCAGGTGAGGACACATTCGAGCTGATTTCGGTACGACTGGAGCTGGAGTCGGTGGAGAAGCAGATTCGTGTTCTGCTGGAGAAGCAAGCCGAGCTGCGAGATCGGCAATCAGCGCTTGAAACATCACGCGCCGATGCTCACAAGTCAGTGGTTAGTAACTTTGTGACTTTGACTCCGACTTCGTCTACTCCGTGCGTTTCTCTGCCCAGGAGGACGCGATCATCTCTGCCTTCAATCACTCCTGCACCCTGGGTCACGACACGAGCCAGGACCAGAGCAAGAACCTCTCCCCCCTCCCGGTCTTCGAGATCTCCACCCGGAACCGCTTCTCCCCTCTTCGCGAGTCGGAACGCGACGACGCCGTGATCATCGGCACTTCCATGGTCCGCCATGTCCGTGCTACCTCGGGTAAAGGTAAGGTGCGCACTCACTGCTTTCCTGGTGCTCGTGTTCTTGATGTCGCTGCGCAGGTTCCCGAGATCCTGAACGGTGACGAGCGCGTCGGAGCTGTCGTGCTGCACGCGGGGACGAATGACATCAGGCTGCGGCAGACGGAGGTTCTGAAGAAGGACTACAGGAGCCTGATCGAGACGGTACGCAGCACATCGCCTAGAGCAACGATCGTCTTTATTTTTAGGTCACGTTCCAAAAATATTCAAGCTGGCAGTAATAAAACCTCTCATTAAGAAACCGCAATTAGATCCAAATAACCTAGCAAATTACAGACCCATCTCAAATCTTCCATTTATGTCTAAAATACTAGAAAAAATTGTGTCCGCTCAATTATACTCTTTCTTGCAAGAAAATGATATCTACGAAAAATTTCAGTCGGGATTCAGACCGCATCATAGCACAGAAACTGCGCTAGTTAAAATTACAAATGATTTACTCTTAGCCTCTGACCAAGGCTGTATCTCAATACTAGTTCTACTTGATCTTAGTGCTGCGTTCGACACTATAGATCATAAAATACTCTTAGATCGACTACAAAACTACACTGGTGTTCAGGGACAGGCATTAAGCTGGTTTAGATCGTACTTATCAGACCGTTACCATTTCGTCTGTTTAAATGGGGAAAAATCAAAGATAACATCAGTAGACTATGGAGTGCCGCAAGGATCTGTCCTAGGCCCTCTGCTATTCTCAATATATATGCTGCCACTTGGTAATATTATAAGAAAACATGGAATTAATTTTCACTGTTATGCTGATGACACTCAATTATATATCTCATCACGACCAGATGAAAACACTAACTTATCTAACTTGACAGAGTGTCTAAAAGATATAAAATGCTGGATGACGTGTAATTTCCTGCTATTAAATTCAGATAAAACGGAGGTATTACTTATTGGTCCAAAAAACTACCCACAAAATCCCTTACAATACAACTTTAATTTAGAAGGATGTCCTGTTACTTTATCCACTACAGTAAAAGACCTGGGTGTTATGCTAGACCGCAACTTGACTTTCGAAAATCATATCTCATATGTTACAAGAACAGCCTTTTTCCACCTTAGAAACATTGCTAAGCTACGTAACATGCTATCTGTTTCAGATGCAGAAAAGTTAGTTCATGCATTCATGACCTCGAGACTAGATTACTGTAATGCTTTATTAGCTGGTTGTCCTGCATCCTCAATAAACAAGCTACAGTTAGTCCAAAATGCAGCCGCTAGAGTCCTTACTAGATCAAGAAAATATGATCATATAACACCAATTTTATCATCTCTACACTGGTTACCTATTAAGTTCCGTATCAATTACAAAGTATTACTATTGACTTATAAAGCTCTAAATGGTTTAGCTCCTGTGTATTTAACAGACCTTCTATCGCCCTACAATCCATCGCGCTCTTTAAGATCACAAAATTCGAGGCTTCTGGTCGTTCCTAGGATATCTAAGTCTACTAAAGGAGGGAGGGCGTTCTCACATTTATCTCCTAAACTCTGGAATAGCCTTCCTGATATTGTTCGAGACTCAGACTCGCTGTCCCAGTTTAAAACTAGATTAAAGACGCATCTCTTTAACCAAGCATTCACTTAATGCTTACCTTTTATACTACTTCTGAATCAGTTCGAATGCATTAATATTATGAACATCAGCTATGCTAATTATTTCCCATCTGTCTTTCTGCTGTTATCTCGGGACGCTAGTCCCGAGGTAAATAGCGTTCGTCAGCTCCAGTTTGTATCCAGCCTCTCACGAAGACTTCAGATGCCCCAACACCTGTGATGAGACGACTAAACGCCGGTGGAGAGACGACTAAACGCCTGTGGAGAGACGACTAAACGCCGGTGGAGAGACGACTCGACGCCTGTGAAGAGACGACTAAACACCGGCGATATGTTATGCCTAAATTTATACATGATTAACTAACTGTATTTTTCTTTGTACATTTCTGAAATGCACTTTCTGTAAAGCTGCTTTGAGACAATGTGTATTGTGAAAAGCGCTATACAAATAAACTTGAATTGAATTGAATTGAATAGTCATCATCACTACTCGTTTCATACTTTGCACCATTTTAAACAGGCCCCCACCCCCCAATCCCCAAAACTCAAACATTAATCCCGTCATCTGACCGACTACAGAACTCGCGGCGCGACACGAAATTAGGCTACGAAATAAATTAAACTAAATAAATTATAAAATAACAAAGAATATAAAAAACAAGAAAAGGAAAAAAAAAAACTAACAAACCTTCAAAATGGTATCAAACCTTAAACTTCCACACACACACAAAAACTTGTATCAGCACAACTCGGTAATAAAGTGTTCAGGATGAACATCTCAAAGTAACATAACACGACATGATTTTTTATCACGCAAACAGCCAATGTGTTTTCGTCAGTCACGTTATGTTGATCTTAATTGACTCAGTCCAACAGCGTCCCTTAGACTTCAAAGTTACCTTCAGCAAACTTGACCGCTTTGTCCGGATCGGTGAAGAAATACTGTTTGCCGTTGTGCGAGATTCTCAGTTTCGCTGGATATAGCAGTCCGTATTTAACTCCGGGCTTATCCTTCAACAGCTCCCTCGCACGTTTGAATAGTGCGCGTCGCTTTACCACAGCAGGCGGATAGTCCGGGAAAATGTTAACTCTTTGTCCTTTAAAGAAAATCTGTTGCATCCTAGCGGCCTTTTGCATTATTTCTTCCATCTCATGGACGTAATGCAAACGCAAAATGAAGGCCCGTGGTGGTTCATCACTTCCAGAACGGGCACGTAGAGCTCGTTGGGCACGGTCCACGTGCGGGGGTTTGTCTAGTGACAGGACCTCTGCAAGGAGTTGGGCAATGAAATCTCTAGGTTTAACTCCGGATTCAGTGCCCTCTTTAATGTTCAGTATGCGGATGTTTTGTCTTCTGCTGCGGCTTTCGAGGTCTGTGCATTTTTCTGTGAGTTGCTCCACTGTAAGCTTTAGCTTTCTCAAATCTTGTTCCATCTTAACCATCGTGTCAGAAGAAGTGGAAGCATAATTTTCCAGGCTCGTTAATTTCGCAGCATGATCGTCCACCGTAACTTTAACCTCAGAAATTGCCGCGTTGGCCTCGTTTTTGAATGCCGATAATTTTGATTTGAAAATTTGATTGATTTGAAGTTCCGCGCGAAGAGAGAAGATCGCATTGAGGATAGCTGAATTATCGGACTCTGGAGTGTCTTTCTCAGGCGATTCCTCCACATTGGCGCCGTAGGGTGTCGAGGCCTGGTCTGGAACTTTTCGAGATTTGCCCGGCATATTTAGAAAACTGAACTAACTGAATCCTAAAGTCGTCTAGTAGTTTGCAGGATGCGGGACTGTAATTGTATTAGTGTTAACGGTTACTAAAGAGATGTTCTGACGGAATTATATATATAAAAATACGGAGTCGTCGTGAAGCGCGTGTTAGCCTACTCTCTCATATCGAAACCGGAAGTCCCAATGAAGTAATTTAATTGAATAAAAAAATCTGTGATGCAGCTTTATAGGAAATTATACAGTTATAAAAGGAATTTCACAGTGCAGTGAAGAGAGAGTTCAGAACATTTAAGAGTTGCCACTCATAGCCAGGTTGTATACTATTACATTAAAGCCATCACAAAATGTAGGCTTGTCAGAGTTGTATCACAGCTTAATAGAGCTCAAAAGATACAAATCTATATTAAAATCAAATATCTACTACAATCGTACAGTAGTCACACAGATTTATGTAATATGTCTCTCTGCATTAGGGGGTGTCTGTTACATTTAATAACACCTCCATCAGAGGTGAAACAGACCTATGTAAATTTGCCATTTAGTTTTAATGATTACATTTAAGTCAAATGACCACATTACGGCCTATGAAGCCGTGGTGACCAGTGATTTCGGGTCAACATATGGGAGTTGGTAGCCACAACACAGAACAGATTATAGCTGTTTTAAAAAACTACAAGAAGCTGTAAAGATTTCATAACATGTACAGAAAAAAAAAAATCTTATATTTAATTGCTAACACTTTAGATTACAGCCCGGAAAGTACTGCGTAATTAAGATGAATTTACAGCGTAACTTTATGTGATTATATGAAGTACTAGCATGTAAGTATAAGGGAACAATATGCAAAGTTTGGGGAATAACGGGGTAAAAACCAGGAGAATGAAAAAAAGATTTATACTGTAAGTATTATAGAACTAAGGGGTACTTATTCTACTATTATGATACAACAATATTGCATTTGGGAGTAGATGTTTAAGTTTGGGCTTACATGCTATTTGCATTTTACAGTATTTTTTAAAAAAATACTTGGAAATATACTCTTGTTCCATGTAGTTACAGGGTAAGTACAATAAAAAATACATACAGACAGTCTTATAATACTGACTTGGAAACCTTTATATATTGGTCCCAAATGTGATTGTTGTGTCATAATAGTAGAATAAGTCCCCCTTAGATCTATAATACTTACAGTATATAAAAAATAAGAATTCTCCTGGTTGTTACCCTGTTATTCCCCAAACTTCACATTTTGTTCCTTTAGACTTACATGTAAGCACTTTATAGGTACACTATAATAACATAAAGTTACACTGTAAAATTGCTTTATTTACGCAGTACTTTCCCGGGCTGTAATCTAAAGCGTTACCAGTAACTCTTTCACCAAAGAATGTTGTTCTTTGCAGCGTTAAGCAGAATGTTAATAAGAGGCAAAACACAGACACAACAGCACAGTAATACTGATGTAATCTGGTCATAGATATACAGTGATATGAAGAGGTTAACAAGAATGAAACGATTGTAAATGGACTGTTAATTTTAATGGTACTGTCTTGACACCAGTTACACATATTGTTATTTTCACTAGAAGTTATACAATATTTTAAAGCCTGGTTTAAAGGCTGCATTTAGAAATAACCTGAATATCTCGTTGGTTATGGTTTAGTACAGAGCAAATGAAAATGTATGCAGTCTTTGCAGTATGTGATGTTAAAATTTTAAGGCTTTTCAATTAAACAAGGACAATGACATTGAGCTATACCAATTTATTTCTGTTTATACTTTAATAATTTAGTGTTTGATGAGGCCAATAACTGTGCCATGTGCTCACTGAAAAAGCCAAGTGGAAGTGGGCCTCCTATGACAAACTGGGTATGTTTGTTTTTTTCACTTGTGAAAGATGAATTAGAAAGTAAAAAAGCAGTAACAATATGAAACTGTGGATCCGTGTTTGTAGCAGATAAGTGATATTTCCAACTTATTACTTTCTAGATCCAGTGTGATACCTGCGAGAGATGGTACCATGAAGAGTGCCTGGGCATGACTGAAGGGGAGCTGGAACAGGCCAGAGTCAACGACTGGGACTGCATTTTGTGCTCTTAGAAAAGTGATTTTATTTTAACTGCGTCATGTGCCAATAACTGTGCCATGTGCTCACTGAAAAAGCCAAGTGGAAGTGGGCCTCCTATGACAAACTGGGTATGTTTTGTTTTTTTTCACTTGTGAAAGATGAATTAGAAAGTAAAAAAGGAGTAACAATATGAAACTGTGGATCCGTGTTTGTAGCAGATCAGTGATATTTCCAACTTATTACTTTCTAGATCCAGTGTGATACTTGCGAGAGGTGGTACCACGAAGAGTGCCTGGGCATGACTGAAGGGGAGCTGGAACAGGCCAGAGTCAACGACTGGGACTGCATTTTGTGCTCTTAGAAAAGTGATTTTATTTTTATTTAAATTATGCTATTTTTATTTTTATTGTAAAATATTGTATGTAGTCCCAGTCTGTGTCCCTTTAAATAATTTTTTGTAATATTGAGTATTTTTGAAAATAATTTGTAAATAGCCATTAAACAATTTTACATGTGAAATTCAACATCAGAATCTGTTTTCATTTCATATGTGACACCGTGCTCTTATTTTGTAATACAACATCAGATTGTCCTGAAACTGTGCAGGTGACACAGTGAGAAGGTGTATTCTCCATCTGAGGTGAAATTGGGCAGTGTAAACTAGGATTTTTTTTTTTATGGTTTTCTGAATGTAAAGTCAAAACAGCATATTTATGAATTTTGGAAGGCTCTTATTTTGTAATACAACATCAGAATGTCCTGAAACTGTGCAGGTGACACGGTGAGAAGGTGTACTCTCCATCTAAGGTGAAATTTGGCAGAGTAAACTGGGATTTTTTTTTTAATTATTTTTTGAATATATAGACACAACAGCGTATTTATGAATTTTGGAGGGCTCTTATTTTATAATACAATATCAGATTGTCCTGAAACTGTGCAGGTGACATGGTGAGATGGTGTTTCTCTCCATCTGAGGTGAAATTGGGCAGTGTAAACTAGGATTTTTTTTTTAATGGGTTTCTGAATGTAAACTCAAAACAGCGTATTTATGAATTTTGGAAGGCTCTTATTTTGTAATACAACATCAGAATGTCCTGAAACTGTGCAGGTGACACGGTGAGAAGGTGTACTCTCCATCTGAGGTGAAATTTGGCAGTGTAAACTAGACATTTTTTTTTTATGATTTTTTGAATGTATAGACACAACAGCGTATTTATGAATTTTGGAGGGCTCTTATTTTAAAATACAACATCAGAATGTCCTGAAACTGTGCAGGTGACATGGTGAGAAGGTGTACTCTCCATCTAAGGTGAAATTTGGCAGTGTAAACTAGGATTTTTTTTTAATTATTTTTTGAATATATAGACACAACAGCGTATTTATGAATTTTGGAGGGCTCTTATTTTATAATACAATATCAGATTGTCCTGAAACTGTGCAGGTGACATGGTGAGATGGTTGTACTCTCCATCTGAGGTGAAATTGGGCAGTGTAAACTAGGATTTTCTTTTTAATGGGTTTCTGAATGTACTCACAACAGCGTATTTATGAATTTTGGAGGGCTCTTATTTTATAATACAACATCAGAATATCCTGAAACTGTGCAGGTCACACGGTGAGAAGGTGTACTCTCCATCTGAGGTGAAATTTGGCAGTGTAAACTAGAAATTTTTTTTTAATGATTTTTTTTAATGTATAGACACAACAGCGTATTTATGAATTTTGGAGGGCTCTTATTTTATAATACAACATCAGATTGTCCTGAAACTGTGCAGGTCACATGGTGAGATGGTGTACTCTCCATCTGAAGTTAAATTGTGCAGTGTAAACTAGGATTTTTTTTTTTAGTGATTTTCTGAATGTAAAGCCAAAACAGCGCATTTATGAATTTTGGAGGGCTCTTATTTTGTAATACAACATCAGAATATCCTGAAACTGTGCAGGTGACACGGGGAGAAGGTGTACTCTCCATCTGAGGTGAAATTTGGCAGTGTAAACTAGGATTTTTTTTTTAATTATTTTTTGAATGTAAACTCAAAACAGCGTATTTATGAATTTTGGAAGGCTCTTATTTTGTAATACAACATCAGAATGTCCTGAAACTGTGCAGGTGACACGGTGAGAAGGTGTACTCTCCATCTGAGGTGAAATTTGGCAGTGTAAACTAGATTTTTTTTTTAATGATTTTTTGAATGTATAGACACAACAGCGTATTTATGAATTTTGGAGGGCTCTTATTTTATAATACAACATCAGATTGTCCTGAAACTGTGCAGGTCACATGGTGAGATGGGTGTACTCTCCATCTGAGGTGAAATTGTGCAGTGTAAACTAGGATTTTTTTTTTATGATTTTTTGAATGTATAGACACAACAGCGTATTTATGAATTTTGGAGGGCTCTTATTTTATAATACAACATCAGATTGTCCTGGAACTGTGCAGGTCACATGGTGAGATGGTGTACACTCCATCTGAGGTGAAATTGGGCAGTGTAAACTAGGATTTTTGTTTTTAGTGATTTTCTGAATGTAAAGCCAAAACAGCGCATTTATGAAATTTGGAGGGCTCTTATTTTTTAATACAACATCAGAATATCCTGAAACTGTGCAGGTGACACGGTGAGAAGGTGTACTCTCCATCTGAGGTGAAATTGTGCAGTGTAAACTAGGATTTTTTTTTTTATGATTTTTTGAATGTATAGACACAACAGCGTATTTATGAATTTTGGAGGGCTCTTATTTTATAATACAACATCAGATTGTCCTGGAACTGTGCAGGTCACATGGTGAGATGGTGTACTCTCCATCTGAGGTGAAATTGGGCAGTGTAAACTAGGATTTTTTTTTTAGTGATTTTCTGAATGTAAAGCCAAAACAGCGCATTTATGAAATTTGGAGGGCTCTTATTTTTTAATACAACATCAGAATATCCTGAAACTGTGCAGGTGACACGGTGAGAAGGTGTACTCTCCATCTGAGGTGAAATTGTGCAGTGTAAACTAGGATTTTTTTTTTTATGATTTTTTGAATGTATAGACACAACAGCGTATTTATGAATTTTGGAGGGCTCTTATTTTATAATACAACATCAGATTGTCCTGAAACTGTGCAGGTCACATGGTGAGATGGCGTACTCTTCATCTGAGGTGAAATTGTGCAGTGTAAACTAGGATTTCTTTTTTAATGGGTTTCTGAATGTAAACTCAAAACAGCGTATTTATGAATTTTGGAATGCTCTTATTTTGTAATACAACATCAGAATGTCCTGAAACTGTGCAGGTGACACGGTGAGAAGGTGTACTCTCCATCTGAGGTGAAATTTGGCAGTGTAAACTAGAAATTTTTTTTTAATGATTTTTTGAATGTATAGACACAACAGCGTATTTATGAATTTTGGAGGGCTCTTATTTTATAATACAACATCAGAATGTCCTGAAACTGTGCAGGTCACATGGTGAGATGGTGTACTCTCCATCTGAGGTGAAATTGGGCAGTGTAAACTAGGATTTTTTTTTATGATTTTTTGAATGTATAGACACAACAGTGTATTTATGAATTTTGGAGGGCTCTTATTTTATAATACAACATCAGAATATCCTGAAACTGTGCAGGTGACACGGTGAGAAGGTGTACTCTCCATCTGAGGTGAAATTTGGCAGTGTAAACTAGAATTTTTTTTTTAATGATTTTTTGAATGTATAGACACAACAGCGTATTTATGAATTTTGGAGGGCTCTTATTTTATAATACAACATCAGATTGTCCTGAAACTGTGCAGGTCACATGGTGAGATGGCGTACTCTTCATCTGAGGTGAAATTGTGCAGTGTAAACTAGGATTTTTTTTTTAGTGATTTTCTGAATGTATAGACACAACAGCGTATTTATGAATTTTGGAGGGCTCTTATTTTGTAATACAACATCAGAATATCCTGAAACTGTGCAGGTCACATGGTGAGGTGGTGTACTCTCCATCTGAGGTGAAATTGGGCAGTGTAAACTAGGACTTTTTTTAAAATTATTTTCTGAATGTATAGACACAACAGTATAATATTATTTTAGGATGGATAGATGGATGGATTGATAGATAGATAATTATAAATAGACAGATACATAAATATAGACGGACGGACGGACGGACGGACGGACGGACGGACGGACGGACGGACGGACGGACGGACGGACGGACGGACGGACGGACGGACGGACAGATAGATAGATAGATAGATAGAGACAGAAAGAAAGAAAGAATAAATTAATCGGTAGATTAGGAAGATCAGTTGTTTTCAATCCAGATGACGGCTTGACGGTCTAAAGGCCTCGTTATGCTTCTGCGTCAACTCCACGGCGTAGCTACGTCGTCACTCCTACGGCGTCGTTGCCGTTTATGGTTCTGCGTCAGGTTGTGTTGCATCGCGGTGCATCTGACCAATCACAGCCCTTGCGGTCTGCGTCGCCTCGACGCGTAGTTACAACTTTTTGGAGGTGCACGTCCAGCTACGGCGTAGGGGTCGGAGAGGGGTTGCGGTGACGCAGAGGGCTCTGCGGGGGTACGCCGTCGATTCGACGCAGAAGCATAAAACAGGCTTTACCGTAATAGCTAGTGTTTACGCGCACCACGAAATATAAGGGCGGCTAGTTTGACCGCTCATTTCGAGGGTGGCGGCTGGCTTTACCGCAGTGGGATTCCGGAGTGACGGACGCGCTCCCGCGGTCACTTCCGGTGGAACTCCAGCTCTCTGTTTACAGAAATATTCGCGAATATCGCGTGTTATATATTACAGTTTATGAATTGTTTTGATCTCTATTATTGCATCTAGAAATATAAAAGCATCAATGACATTTATAAACGCGAGCTTTGGAAGTGCAACTGTTCTAAATGGAAGATTTTGGAGACGTTTGGAGTGCGCATTCTGAGGACTAGTGTTTGGGTAAGTTACGGAAACCCTATGAGTTTTCAGCAATCTATATACATTTTTTTATAAAGTTATTGTTAGTTTGAAATGTGAAAGACCAGCAACCAATCTGATAAACTATTATTTGAAAATGAATGTCTAATGTTTTAGCTATTGCGCAATAGTGTCTTATTATTGCGTAATACTTAGTTTCACTTTGCATAAGTTGAATAAAATAGTAATTGCAGTAAATCTACACTTTGATATTGTGAAAGTGATATTATTACAATGCAGAAACTATGTATAAACAGTGATTTCTTTGTTTCAGGTTCTATTGAAGATGTGGCACTGTTGGCACAGCTGGCATCAGATCTCCAGGCTGGCCGATGATGTTGAGGTGATTCACAACACAGATGACAAAACTGATGCCCATATAATGAATGAAATACATCTGGATAATGATGATCCTTTTCTATATGCTAATAGACCACAGATTTTAGTCAAATAATGTGTCAAATGATAAGACTTGCATCATCTGAAAGAATAAAATGATCAAAATCATAAAGCGCCTATTTTTTTCTTTTTGTTTACTATAGCACAGACAACATATACTATAATATTTATCACATTCAGCAGTGTTTTATATAATTTTAAAGGGTTTCCTTTAAAATTACACTGGAATATTGCATATGTACCACTGGGTTTGGCTATGAGCAGAGTTTAGATTTGGGTAGGTAGAAATTACATAAAAAAAAGGCAATATTCCACCCTTCAGATATGTTTGAATATCTTTTTCATTTTTTATTATAGAGAAATAATTATTTTTTTTTCAGTGTTTGCTGCCATCTAGAGGAAATAGCCATACTTGTCTGCATATCCCTATGCCCTACATGGCTTGAGCTATCCACTTTCAAAAATTAAAAAAAAAAAAATCAAAAAGCGCCTTTTTTTTGTGTTCATTAAAGCTCAGACAACATATGCTTAAATGTTTATCAATTTTAGCACTGTTTTATGAAACTGCAAAGGGTTCCCTGTAAAATGACACAAAAATTTTGCATTTAGCCCAAAGAATGTGGGAACAAGATGCTTTTTAATTTGGGTTGGCTAAATCCAGGCGGAAATCCCCAAAAATGGCTTGGATCTTAAAGGGGTGGTTTACTGCTTTTTTTCTTTGCATGATTGTGTTTATGGGGTGCAATATAACATGTATTCGTGGTTTTTCTTTTTTTAAAAGTCTTATTTTTCATAAATTTCACCTTTATTGTAAGCCGGTTTCTCCTCTGTCATTTGAACGACCGGTTTACTTCCTGATTCTATGAAACCACTCCCTCAGAAACAGGCAGTGGGCTCAGATTGGTTAGTTTGGGCCGGTGTGTCGTAATTGGCTAAACTGCGTAGCGCACGTTGTCCGGAACCGCCACGCCCCTTGCCTTTACGGGCATGAGTCTCATGTGCTCCATGTAAACAATGGAGTAGATACTGCCGTATCGGTTTGAGCCAGAATCGGACCCAGAAAGCGGCGATGAAGAGAGTCAAGCAGGGCTGTTACAAAACGTTTCTGAATGGTACGTTTTTGAATTATTATTATTCTATTCTTCTATTATTACATAAGAAGAGGATGTATTCAGTGTGAAACAAGAAGACATGAAGATTGAAGAAGCATTCAGAGTAAAATATGAAGATACTGAGGAACAAACAGGAATAACCCGTTTGAATGCATGAGTAATGATGCCGGAAGCAGAGTGACAACGCGCAGCTCCCTCAACACACACACTGGATCACGATTTCATGGATGAATTATCAACGCACTCTAACTCTTCTTATTAAGGGAAGTTATGTTTCTTACCTTGCCATTTTTGCTGTGAAAGCAATAAGAAACAGTGTCGATCGCTGATACAACTTTCTCTCCCGCATTTCAGCTGACGCATGAGTATTTTCATCTCGCACTCAACGCAAAGTTCGGGCTACTCGTTTACCCGGAGTGGTTTAGCTTCGCACTCAAACTCAATCAGCAGTTTCCCGTTTCCGTGGATTATCCTGGGCACATCGCTACAGACCAACAATGCACGTCATATTCCTCCTGCTTCGCACTGTTCTCCTACTATTGACTTTTAATATTACCGCATTTTATACTGTTTCATTTGACCAAGTCCCTGACGAGATAAATGGCTTGCATCCTAAACTCTCCTATATTGCACTTATGCATTTTTCGTGCACTGCGTTATGCCACCCAGTCATTGAATATAATTTCTTTCCTTTTGATATATATTTTTTTGTTTTTAATAAAACTGTCATGGAAAGCTTTGATGTTTTAATACCTAGTGGCCAACCACCTCGTAATCATGATTCTCACAGTTTTAAAGGCAAAGCTGTTAGATTAAAATATCGTCTTTTAATAATTCTACTTCTTTTGATGTCAGGTAACATTAAACCAAATCCTGGGCCTTCACCCCATGTTTTAATTTGCCTACTCCATTTGATTTCAAGGAACGAAATGGTCTTGGCTTCCTCCACATGAATGTTAGAAGTCTTGTGCCAAAAATGGACCTAGTCAGGGTTTGGGTGTCCACTTCAGACCCTGATGTTTTGGTTTTATCTGAGACTTGGTTGAAGAAATCTGTTCCTGATTCTTCTATCCATATTGCTGGTTATAATTTATTTCGTAGTGATCGTAAAAGTAAGGGCGGTGGTGTTGCCATTTATATTAAAACCAGGTTTAATTGTAGAGTAACTAAATCTATCTCCCGTCCTAAAATATTTGAGTTTTTATCTATTGATATTTATTTCTCTTCCACATCACTCCTTACTGTCATTGCCTGCTATAGGCCTCCTTCTGCTGCAAAGGAGGCCTTAAATTCTCTGGCTGATGTATTAGTCGAATTACGGGATAGGGAATTTGTACTTATGGGAGATCTGAATTGGGACTGGCTCTCTGCTAATTCTGACTGCCTGAAAAATATCTGTAATGAGCTAAATCTTACACAGCTTGTTTCCTCCTCTACACGTCCAAATAGAAAATTCCCAGATAAGTCAACCTTGATAGATCTTATACTCACAAACACTCCACAGAAATATAAAGGAATAGGTGTATTCTGTAACGACATCAGTGACCATTGTACTGTAGCATGTGTTAGGGACACTAAGCTCCCTAAACTCAAGCCTCGGATCCTCATTAAAAGAAATTTTAAAAGGTTTATAGAACAGGCCTTTTTACATGAATTAAACATATGTGATTTCTCTAGAATTAGTCTGGTACCGGATATAAATGTGGCATGGAACTACTTTCACTCACTTTTTCTCTCGATTACTGATAAACATGCACCCCTAACATGCTATAGAATTAAAGGGCGTGATAACCCCTGGTTTTCCAATGAACTGTCTGCTCTGATTCATGAGAGAAATGCAGCCTGGGTCTTAGCAAAGACCACAAACCTCCAATCTGACTGGACTTATTTTAGGTATCTTAGGAACAAGTGCACTTACCTTATAAGAAAGTGCAAATCTGACTTCTACCTCAAATCAATTTCCTCAAACCTAAATAATCCATCTAAATTTTGGAAGACGATAAAATCCCTTGAAATACCTCCCAGTGACTCTGCTCTCCCTAAGCATATAGTTAAAGATACCCAACAGATCTCAAACAAAAATGATATTGTTAATGCTTTTAATGACCATTTCATTAAGGCAGGGGATATATTTGAACAATCACATCCGGAAGAAGTCGCACACAGACATTTTTCCACACCTCTCCAAAACAATTCGCCTGCTTCTCTTGTCAGTGAGGGATTCAACTTTAAACCTATTCCCTCATCTGCAGTGCTTAAGGCTCTTAAGGAAATTGACACAAGGAAATCACCCGGTCCTGATGGCCTAGACCCTGCTTTACTGAAACTGTCTGCACATATTATAGTGGAACCTATTACATATATTTTTAATTTGTCCCTGTCTTCAAATGAATTACCAGATGTTTGGAAATCAGCCCATGTGCTGCCCCTGTTGAAAGGGGGGGACTCCTCCATTCTTGATAATTATCGCCCAATTTCTAAACTGTCTGTACTTGCAAAGATCCTAGAGTCTTTAGTAAACACCCAACTTAAGGGCTTCTTGCAAAATAATAACATACTTTGTCCGGCACAATCAGGCTTTAGGGCCAAGCATAGCACCATTACTGCAGCTACTAAGGTGCTTGATGACATCATCTGTGACCTTGACAATAAGATGAGCTGTGCAGCCCTTTTCATCGACTTGTCAAAGGCCTTTGACACAGTTGATCACTGTATTTTGCTTGAGAGGCTCAGGGACATTGGCTTGGGCACTAAGGCAGTTGATTGGTTCAGAAACTATCTTGCCAACAGAACTCAAACTGTAGTTGTCGATGGGCATAGTTCTGCCCCACAGGGGGTCCGGCGAGGTGTCCCTCAAGGGTCTATCCTTGGCCCGGTCCTATTTACTATTTACATAAACACCATTGCCTCTGTAGTTGATAATGGCAAAATACACCTCTATGCAGAGGACACTGTACTATATTGTTCCGTCCCCACCCTAGCTCAAGCTTACCATTCACTACAGCAATCTTTTAATTTATTACAGGCCACCTTCATTGATCTTAGATTGGTTTTAAACGCTGGTAAAACTAAGTTGATGCAGTTCACAAAGTCTCGCACAGCACCCGCATCATCTGCACTAGCGATTTCCACATTGGATGGGAAGTGTGTTGAAAATGTTTCATCTTATAAATATCTTGGTCTGTGGATTGATGAAAAGCTAACTTTTAAAGTTCATATTGATAAATTAGTGAGAACGCTGAGAGTAAAGCTTGGTTTTTATTTTAGAAATAGATCCTGTTTTACTCTCCAAGCTAGGAGGAAATTGATTAGTGACACTTTCTTACCAGTCTTGGACTATGGGGATGTTATTTATATGCATGCTGCTTCTACCACGCTGCATACACTTGACACAGTCTACCATGGTGCATTACGGTTTATTACTAATGCCAAGTCCCGCACTCATCACTGTCGTCTTTATGAGGCGACTGGTTTTAGCTCTTTAGGTTTGCGTAGATGGTTTCACTGGCATATTTTTATTTATAAAGTCATTAATGGTAATTTACCCAGTTATCTTACTAGTCTGTTGACCTGGAATCATTCCACTTACAATCTCCGCTCTGTTAACATTCTGGCTTTAAAAATCCCACGTATAACAACTGAATTTGGCAAGTCTGCTTTTAGTTATGCTGCTCCTTGGTGTTGGAATTTGCTCCAAAAAGTATTGAAGCTTTCTGTTTTTATCCCACTAGAACATTTTAAACAATTACTTAAATGTTCCAAATTTCAACAATGCACATGTTTTCAATGACCCCTTTATGTCATTCTTAAATTGTTTTACATGTCTTGTAAATCTGCTTTGTTCTGTTTGTTTCTGTGTTTCTGTGTAACTTGTCTAATTGTTGCCCCCAGGGCTCCCTTGTAAAAGAGATTTGAATATCTCAATGGGACATCACCTGGTAAAATAAAGGATAAATAAAAAAATAAAAATAAAAGTTTGATAGCCTGTTATAATTGAAAATGCTACTGCTGCTTGTTAGCTTTTTGAGATACGTTTTTATCTTGATTAAACATTTTAAACAAATGATTACATGAGTAATACAGTTTTTGTAAAGTTATTGTTTTATCGATATAATGAACAACCGTTTAGCTATCAACAAAACTTAGTTTACTCTGTGTATTGTTTTCTTTAGGTGTACATGGCTACTATAAACAAACATTGTTGACATTGATCACATTCATGATCAAATCGAAAAACTACGTCATAAAGTAGCTATACATGGCAAATACATTTACAAAATCTATATGATTACAAATTCAGGTCCAAAATGTTTGTACGCGTTTGCCATAGAAACACGAAATAGCATAACAAGTGACTATAAAGCCAGCGCTGGCATTTTTTTACGTCCTTGATAAAACGAAACCACGTCTAAAATTATACAAATACGTTTAAAATGATTAAGTTTTACTTACAGGTTGTGGCTCAACAACTGCTGCATCTGGTTTTAATGTTGGAACAGCTTCATGTTTTAGCAACAGTTTCTTGTGGAATCCGGCATTGAATTGTTGGAGATTCAGGAAGCTGTCTTCAGTTAAATGTGCCGCACAAAAAGCTAAACTACGATTGTAATTGTCAGAAACATAATCAAACATAAATTGTAGCCACTGTTGACGAATTACAGCGTCCGTAGTAAGCCCGAACACAGAAGACCTAACAGCTGGATGAAAATAACACACTTTTGACGGCATGGCTAGCTCTCCCCATGTAACTCTTCCTCTTCAGCAAAGCCGCAAAAATATGGCCATGCCCTTTTTTGCGTATTCCGGAGGGAGGGTTGATGCAAATGTATGGGTTAGTGACGTCTAAAACCCAGCTGTAGTCCCAATCGAGTCGTTTTTGTAGGCATTTACACTTCCTGATTTTTAAAAGACGATATCTCTGCTTACATTGAACTTTCAGCGCTGCAACTTTGCAGATAATGTTCATGCACCAACAGCAACATTACACACTATTTAAAATGAAAAAAGTGAAATCGCAATCAACCACCCCTTTAAGAGGTTAAAGACGCATCTCTTTAACCAAGCATTCACTTAATGCTTACCTTTTATACTACTTCTGAATCAGTTCGAATGCATTAATATTATGAACATCAGCTATGCTAATTATTTCCCATCTGTCTTTCTGCTGTTATCTCGGGACGCTAGTCCCGAGGTAAATAGCGTTCGTCAGCTCCAGTTTGTATCCAGCCTCTCACGGAGACTTCAGATGCCCCAACACCTGTGGAGAGACGACTAAACGCCGGTGGAGAGACGACTCGACGCCTGTGAAGAGACGACTAAACACCGGCGATATGTTATGCCTAAATTTATACATGATTAACTAACTGTATTTTTCTTTGTACATTTCTGAAATGCACTTTCTGTAAAGCTGCTTTGAGACAATGTGTATTGTGAAAAGCGCTATACAAATAAACTTGAATTGAATTGAATTATCTAGAAATAAATAGCAATTGAATTTGGACTTATATATATATATATATTAGTGCCGGGACTTTAACGCGTTAATTAAGATGAATTAATTACAGACTTTAACGCGTTAATTAACACAAAAAATTATTTTAATCGCATTTATTTTTGCACTGCGGAACGTTTCTCACTGGATGAGTTTCGGCGGACCGATTATACTGGAGCACCAACTAGCGTTCATGATCTGATGAAGAAGCTGACGGGATCGCGCTTCATATAGACAGCATTGTTCATAGATCGCCTTGGTTGGCCCTGTGGATGGGAAATTTTGTTATAAAAAAAACGAACTTTGTTGTGAGATGTGTCTTTAATGTGTTCAGTTCGGGACTGAACTGTCCCGAACTGGCAGTGTGTGTGTGTGTGTGTGTGTGTGACCGAGAGTGAGTGAGTGCGCTTGTCGAAGGCGCGCGCGCGCGCCCCTTTGTTGTTGTTCCCCGCGAAGCAGCGGATGAGTGTGTGTGAGATACGGTGATCGGTGCAGGTAGCTAGCTATGTGCAGTGTATTTCAGTGCAGTCAGTCAAATAAAGAACCTAAACTCTTCTGCAAGACGGCCTCGTTGTCCTTTTATATGCTACCATCACACCAAACAGCGTGAAGTTTAGGGAGTTAGGGAGAATTACCGGCCCTGGAGAAGACGAATCTACGGTTACGGTTAGGAGACAGAAGCAGGAAAGGTTAACAACTTAATGGCAAAAATTGCACTGGTCTGCTGGACTTGGTTGAACAAAAATAAACAATATGTTGTTGCTTAAGCTTATGTATTCAGTCATTATTTATATTAATTATTAGTCAGTATACTAAAAATCCATGTGAAAAAAATTACTTCTCACTGTTCTCAGGTCAAATATTTATGCGATTAAAATGTGATTAATTAATTACAAAGCCTCTAATTAATTAGATTAATTTTTTTAATCGAGTCCCAGCCCTAATATATATATATTACAACTCACTACCCATGCTCCAGCAACCTCCCCAGCATTTACTTTCAGACGAAACCTGCGCTCACTTTCTCCGTCCCATCTTTCCTCTGCTGTGTCATCTTCTCTTCCCTCACCCTCGCATTTCTCATCACTGGATGTGAACACTGCGACAGATACTTTATCCTCCATCCTAACCTCTTCTTTAGACAATATCTGCCCTCTCTCCTCTAGGCCAGCACGCGCCACTCCCTCTAACCCCTGTTATCTGAGGTTCTTCGTGAACACCGGACCAAGCTCAGGGCAGCGGAGAGGAAATGGCGCAAATCAAAAGACACATCTGACCTCAGTAGGTATCAATCTCTGCTCTCTGCCTTTTCTGTTGATGTTCACACCGCAAAATCTTCATATTTCCACAACAAGATCAACAGTGCCTCTAACACACGAACACTGTTCAAGACATTCAACTCTCTCCTCTGTCCACCTCCACCACCACCCACCTCCTCACTAACTGCTGATGATTTTTCTAACTTCTTCACTAATAAAACTACAACTATCAGCAGTCAGTTCTCAGATTCACACACACAGGAACCCAGACTAACCTCTCCCACAGCCAATAACCTTCTCTCCTCCTTCTCTCCACTAACCGAGGAAGAAGTATCTAAACTTCTCCTCTCCAGTCATCCTACCACCTGCCCTCTTGATCCCATCCCCTCACACCTTCTACAAGCCATCTCTCCCACACTTCTACCAGCTCTTACACACATTATCAACTCATCCCTCCACACTGGCATTTTCCCTACAGCATTTAAGCAGGCTCGGGTAACTCCACTGCTTAAAAAACCAACATCAAACACATCACTCTTAGAGAATTACAGACCTGTCTCTCTCCTACCATTCATTGCGAAAATACTTGAACGAGTTGCTTTTAACCAAGTATCATCTTTCCTGTCTCTGAACAGCCAGCTGGATGTCAACCAATCCGGCTTCAAGAAGGGGCATTCAACCGAGACTGCATTACTGTCAGTCACAGAAGCCCTGCGGATCGCAAAAGCTGCCTCCAAATCATCAGTTCTCATTCTCCTGGACCTGTCTGCTGCCTTCGACACTGTGAATCATCAAATCCTCTTGTCCGCCCTCTCATCACTGGGCATCACTGGAACTGCCCTCCACTGGTTTGAGTCCTATCTCACAGGTAGGTCCTTCAGGGTCACATGGAGAGGCGAGGTATCCAAAGCACATCAACTGACTACAGGGGTTCCCCAGGGTTCAGTGCTTGGACCCCTCCTCTTCTCCATTTACACCACATTACTGGGACCCATCATACAGGCACATGGTTTCTCTTACCATTGCTATGCTGATGACACCCAGCTCTACCTCTCATTTCAACCAGATGATCCCACAGTAACGGCACGGATCTCAAGCTGTCTGGCGGACATCTCGGCATGGATGAAGGAACATCACCTGCAGCTCAACCTGACAAAGACTGAGATCCTCGTCCTCCCTGCCAATCCATCTCTACAACACGACTTCACTATCCCGCTAGACTCTTCCTCAATCACCCCATCAAGGTCAGTCAGAAAACTTGGAGTAATCTTTGATGATCAGCTGACCTTCACCGACCACATTACAAAGACAGCTCGATCATGCAGGTTTGCTATGCACAACATCAGGAAAATCAGGCCTTTTCTAACTGAGCATGCAACACAACTTCTCGTCCAGGCCCTGGTCATTTCTAGGCTTGATTACTGCAATGCTCTTATTGCTGGACTTCCATCATGTGCAACTAAACCTCTACAAATGATCCAGAATGCTGCAGCTCGTCTTGTCTTCAACGAGCCCAAAAGGGCCCACGTCACTCCTCTGTTCATCTCTCTGCACTGGCTACCACTCGCTGCTCGCATCAAGTTCAAGGCGTTTACGCTTGCTTACAGATCGACCACAGGTTCAGCTCCCTCTTACTTTCACTCGCTCCTACGAGTCTACATCCCTACCAGAAGCCTACGATCAATCAATGAGCGACGGCTCGTGGTACCTTCACAAAGAGCCACAAAATCACTCTCCAGAACTTTCTCATTCGCGGTTCCATGCTGGTGGAATGATCTGCCCACCGACATCCGGAATGCAGAATCCCTGACAGCATTCAAAAGACAACTGAAAACTCATCTCTTCAGGGAGCACTTAACATATATATAAAAAAAAAAAAAAAAAAATAAAAAACTTTCCCTTTCCTGTAAATCCTCCCTTGCTTGGCTTATACTACTCCGGGCTATGTGTGAACTTTGTACTTTGAGCACTTCTTGCGTTGTTTTTGCCTTTTCACGATGACTCGCTTGGTTTTGTCCTCAGTTGTAAGTCGCTTTGGATAAAAGCGTCTGCTAAATGACTAAATGTAAATATATATATATATATATATATATATATATATATATATATATATATATATATATATATATATATATATATATATATATATATATATATATATATATATATATATATATGTATATATATATGAATCAATAGCGTATTGAAATCGGAATGGTACTGAATCAAATTGAATAATAGCTTGTGCACTCAGTATTTTGACTTTTTATGGGTTGTCCAGTTGGTCTTCTTGCTAATTCTTAACCTGCTGTCTAGTACACTAAAGAGGGACTGAGTTTTAAACAAAAAAACTGTGAAAGATGACACAAAATATAGGTGTCATATCGCTTAAGTCTGGATTGGAATGGGCCAGATGGCTCAGGCTGCACACATCACACAAAGCTGTATGATACACAAGAGGACAAATCAAAAGACCGGATCAAATCCTTCATTTTAATAGCATTATTTTATATACACTAATGACTAGGGATGGGAATTGATAAGATTTTATCAATATCAATGCCACTAACGATTCTGCTTATCGATCCGATTCTTTAACGATTCTCTTATCAATTCCTTAAAGCACTGTGTGGAAAAAAAGTAATCATTCTTTTTCGGGGGAAAAAACCAAGTGGTTTTATTTGTTTTAAAGCTTACACTTGAGTAAACAAACTGTACTTTTTATGTAATAAATGGAACCTTATTGTAAAGTGTTACCGATTGGTTATACACCTATTAAACGTACCGTAAGTTCAGTGTTGGAAAGATCAGTTGTTTTAACCATTCATTAAAACGAATCGGTTCAAATGAGTCATTAGTTCGCGAATTGGACGTGTCATTATCGGATGTGTGCCGGCGGTTGGACGCACATCCCACAAGATGTGTCGTCACAGAAAACATTTCATCACTGGATAGTTTTTTTTCGTTTATTTAAAGTGTGGTTTATGTCAGCTGAATGTGCGGAACGCTTTTCAGAGAAGATAAGGTATTTTAGCACAATTCACACCCAGCGGTAGCCTAATTCAGGAAAAACAAATCTCCGAATGCTCCACATGAAACTTTAGTCTCCCGACCTTACCATTGTGTCGTTTATTTTGATTAATATGTGCGAGGGAGAGAGAGCAAGACAGCGCTTAGTTTTGAGACGGTGAAGCCGCCTTGCTGCGAAGAGAGAGAGAGAGTGCGCGCGCGACGGGGGCTCTCTCTCTCTCTGCTCGTTCAGTTAAACATGCGGCCTGTCACAAGCATAGCAGTTCATCCACATTACTCAACGATCAAATAAGACTTTGGCGGTATAAAAAATAGATTTGGACGCCGTGCTATGGTGCTTGATAAAGGACAAAAGGGACAGTTGTGAGTTCACGGTCTGTATGTTATGGCTGGGACTCGGAGCAGGAGCATCGATAAGAGGAATCGTTAACGTCGAGGGCATACAATATCGATGGATCGTAAAACTTAGAACCGGTTCTCGATTCCCATCCCTACTAATGACAAGAAGTGACATTTGTGTAAATGACTCACAGCCAATGATGAGGTATCTGCAGAAGAGCCAACCAGAAATGAGTGGTTCTTTAGGGGAGCGTGGGGGACGTGACATGATATCCAGGTCAGGGGGGTTGAAGCCAAGAGCAGTAGCTGGGAAGCCATCCATCACCAGATTGACCCACAGCAACTGGACTGGGATCAGAGCCTCAGACATTCCCAAAGCAGCTATGAGGAAAATACTGAGACAGAGAGAAAGATACAATGTTTAAGGTGCGGTCACAGGATTCATTTTCATGGTACGCAGTAGAAGAAAAAAACCTTTACAGTAAGTAGTCAAGGTTTGTTTACATTTGACCGTCTTAATTAAAACTCTTTCACACTGTAAACTGTGCAAAGTTATTAAGTATAAATGTTAGACATAACTTCTCAATTACACTGAACAGTATTATTACTTTATCAACTCGGTGAATCAATCACGGTTTGATGAAACCTGCGAACTGACAATCCCACCTACCGTCCAGAACAGCAGGCTATATTAATAACTTTAATCATAAAATGTGTTGTTGCATTCCAGTGCTGCTTTTAAATTGTTATTCTATTTAACATGCACTAGACGGACGTCTTTGACCATCGTAACGCATTTCACTGCTTTTTCAATGAGTTTTTAAAATAGCGTGCCAAGAAGTTCAACTTTTAAAAACACGAACTTGAGACATTTTGCTGCACTGCATCTCACAAATTTAAAAGCAAAAAAGCGCTCCATGTTCATTCGGATCATGGCAGTTGGTTCCGTGTGAACACCCAGCCTAAAGGCTTATCTACTAAACACAGTGCAGCGCATACTGCTTTTCATCACGGACAGACAGACTACAGTGGTAGGCTGACTGAATCGTTACATGAGAGAGGCTGTCACAAAACATTATTACTTTCTCTTTGAATTGCAGAAAGAACTAACATGGCAACTGAATTCATATTGAAATGCTGATGATGTCAGGGTATGCAGTGTTCATACTCTGCGTACAGGCAGGGATGCAACTGGTCACATTTTCAGTTGTTCGACAAATTTTTGTGTGCGAAATCAAGTAATTTCAATAGGAATCTGCACAATTAAGAATTTAACGAAAGATTTCCCTACGCAGATTGCGCAACGGGTTCAAGTTGGTCATGTGAAGTTCGTTTGGAGTTCATTTCAAGATTTTGAAACAGCTTGCAAAAGCAAACTTTCCAGAATAATTCACTCCGGCTGATAAACTCCTTCAAAACACCATTGGTCCTTGGCGATTATGTAGGTATTAGGTGTGGCTCTAAGGCTCTGCCTTCTTTGATGTTTAAATCTTCTCCGGTTTATTTATCTTATTCAGTCCGTCGAGGTCAGACGTCCACGAGTAAAAACTCCACTTTATAGTGGAAAATGAAGTTGTAATTCTAATTGAAAGAGACATTAATACTAGGGGTGGAACAGTACACAGAAGTCACGGTTCGGTTCATACCTCGGTTCAGACATCACGGTTCGGTACGATTTCGGTACAATGGAGGGAAAATAAAAAGACAAAAAGACCTTGCGATGTGTTTGGTAATTGTACCTGAATGAATTTAAAATTAATTTGCTATAATTCCGATCAATATTTTAGTTTTCCTTAATTTTAATTAAAGGTCCCCTGTGTCACAATACCAGACTCTGGAAATTCCCTCTCTGGTCACCAGAGGGCGCCCTCGCCCGAATATTAAACCCCTTCATTACCTTGATCTCTCACAGCCGGTCTAACTAATCACCCTCTCCAGCTGTTCCCCATCTTCTGGGCTTTATAGCCATCTCTCTCACCTCGTTCCTTGCGAAGTTTTGCATTCCTATTGTGATCAATTCCGAGCATTTATCTCCTGTAATCTGTCTCCCTGGTTTGACCCTGTTCTGTTCTTCGACTCCTCCAGTTTGCCGCCTGTCTCGACCCTTGCCTGGATATCTGTTACGGATCTGCCCGCCGCCTGTCTCGACCCTTGCCTGGATATCTGTTACGGATCTGCCCGCCGCCTGTCTCGACCCCTTTGCCTGTTGCACCTGGGCTTCGTCTGCTCGCTGGCTGCCCCGACCCTTGCTTCATCTTCTTTACTTTTTCAATAAATATACTAAAATGCTGCACATGGATCTCTCTGTTTCTGATGACCCGCAACAGAAAACTTCGCCGTCCCTAGATCCAGCAGCGATGTCTTCCTTGTCTGCCGCCAACACTGCCCAAGCAGGTCAGCTCGAAGTTCATCATCGTCAGCTGACTCGTCTCACCGCTTTGACGGAGGAACTAGTCAAAGCAGTTCACACCCTTCAAACGCCCGCACCAACACCGAGACCCACACCACCACCCGAGCGCCCGACAGAGAATGTGTCCGCCACCAGCCCACGTCTCGCATTGCCAGAAAAGTTTGACGGGGATCCAAGTAAGTGTAAAGGCTTCATTTTGCAATGTTCCTTGTTCATCGCCCAACAACCCTCGCTGTATACCACTGAAGCTGGCAAGATTGCTTTTGTATGCACACTGTTCACGGGAAAAGCGCTGGATTGGATAACGGCTGTTTGGAAAGAGGATGGTACAGCATTTTTGTCTTTTGAGGATTTCCTTCAACGCTTCCGCGAGGTGTTCGAGCATTCTAAGGAGGGCAAAGGTGCGGGCGATCGCTTGCTCGAGCTCACACAGAGTAAATCTACCGCAGCTGAGTATGCTCTTAGATTTCGCACCCTCGCCGCTCAGACTACGTGGGTGAACGACACATTGAAAGCGATCTTTCGTAGGGGCTTAAACCACGAGCTTCAGTCTGAACTAGCTTGTCGAGATGAGGGCAGGAACTTGGATGAATTTATTAACCTCACTATTCGAATTGACAACCTCCTACGCACTCGACGCGCTAATCATTGCACTAGATCTCAACCCCGCAACATTAACATTTCTCAGTCCAGCGCTCCCGCACCACGTGATGACACCGAACCCATGCAACTCGGCGCCTATCATCTTTCACCTGAGGAGCGCGAGTCACCTCCGCATCAGCTGTCCGTCACGTCCACGCACTACAGTCCCAAAGTCGGTGAGTTCATTATCTGATGCATCTTTTCCTGACTCCTGTTTTTCAGTTTCAATTTCAATCACCTTCCACGACCATGAAGTCTCCACTAGAGCTTTGGTCGACTCCGGAGCGGCCGGAAACTTTATCTCCAGGGACTTTGTTCAATCTAACAATATATCATTAATTCAGTGTGTTTCCCCTCTCACAGTCGAAACCATCGACAAACGACCGCTGGGTACAGGAAAAGTGACCCACATCACTCAGGAGCTTCGCCTGCAGACTGGAATCCTTCATAGCGAGGTGATTCAATTTTATGTTCTCAACAGTTCTCATGTCCCTGTCATTTTAGGACTTCCGTGGCTCCGCAAACATGATCCCCACATCAGTTGGAAGTTCAATCAGATCATCCGCTGGAGTGAAACATGTCACACCAAATGCCTCAACCATGTCTTCCCCTTGTCTGTACGAGCCCTGTCAGCACCCAACGAGTCTATCAGTTCGGCATCCCCTGATAGGATCGGTTCAGAGAGCCATTCCCCGTGAGTATCATGACTTGTTGGAGGCCTTCAGTAAAACAAGAGCGTCCAGACTCCCTCCTCATCGAGCCAGCGACTGCGCCATCGACCTGGTACCTGGTTCTGCCATCCCTAAGGGTCGAATATTTCCCCTTTCACAACCAGAGTCTGATTCCATGAAAGAATATATTGAAGAGGAGCTAGCTAAAGGTTTCATCCGACACTCTACCTCTCCAGCGTCCGCCGGATTCTTTTTTGTAAAGAAGAAGGACGGGGGTCTACGGCCGTGTATCGATTATCGAGCTCTTAACGACATCACTGTCAAGTTCCGTTACCCTCTACCGCTGGTACCAGCCGCCCTTGAGCTACTACATGCAGCAAAATTCTTCACCAAGCTTGACTTACGCTGCGCATACAATCTCATCCGTATCAGAGAGGGGGACGAGTGGAAAACAGCCTTCTCCACCAACACTGGGCACTATGAGTACCTGGTTATGCTGTTCGGCCTAGCAAACAGTCCCTCCGTCTTTCAGTCCTTCATTAACGACGTGTTCAGAGACATGCTCCACAACACGGTAGTAGTCTACATTGACGATATCCTTGTGTACTCTGACACACTAGAGGACCACGTGAAGCATGTTCGAGCGGTTCTTCAGCGGCTTATCCAGCATCAGTTGTACGCCAAGTTGGAAAAGTGTGAGTTTCACCAGACGTCAACGACTTTCCTGGGATATGTGATCAGTCCTGATGGAGTAGCCATGGATGACGGTAAGGTTTGGGCAGTCCTGGAATGGCCACAGCCAAACACCCTCAAGGAGCTCCAACGATTCCTCGGGTTCGCCAACTTTTATCGTCGCTTCATAAGGAACTTCAGCTCCGTGGCGGCCCCCCTCACATCCTTGGTGAAGAAAGGGGCACACCGTCTACTTTGGAATGAACCCGCAACTCAAGCTTTTAACCTCCTTAAGCAGCGTTTCACCTCTGCACCCATCCTGTCTCATCCAAACCCCGAGGTTCCCTTCATGGTCGAAGTAGACGCCTCCAATACTGGGGTCGGTGCCATTCTCTCCCAACGACAGGGAAATCCTCCAAAGTTTCGCCCTTGTGCCTTTTTCTCTCGAAAACTCAATGCTGCAGAGAGAAACTATGATGTGGGAGACAGAGAACTCCTTGCTATGAAGGCAGCCTTCGTTGAGTGGCGGCACTGGCTGGAAGGGGCGCGGCACCTTTTTACTGTCCTGACAGACCATAAGAACCTCGAGTACTTGCGCACCGCCAAGAGACTTAACCCCAGACAAGCACGATGGTCATTATTCTTCAACCGGTTCAACTTCTCTGTCACCTACCGTCCAGGATCCCAGAATGTTAAGGCAGATGCCCTTTCCAGACAACACGACCATGACTCCACACCAGAAGATCCAAGACCCATTCTCTCTCCTGACCTCATCATCGCTCCCGTCCGGTGGGACATCGAGACAGTAATAGAGCAAACTAACTCCCAGTCCGAAATACCCTCAACTTGCCCACCTAACAATTTCTATGTACCAGAAACCCTACGGAGCCAGGTTCTGGAACAGGTCACCTCTCATCCCAGCTCAGGTCACCCAGGGATTACGGCCACCACTCAGCTGCTGCAGAACCGCTTCTGGTGGCCTTCACTAAACCAAGATACCATCAATTTCATTCGGCGTTGCCGAGCCTGTAACACCCAGAAATCGTCACGACAACCACCTGCTGGACTGCTACAACCTCTTCCAATTCCTCAGCGACCATGGTCTCACATCGCAATTGATTTCCTCACCGATCTTCCACTCTCAGAGGGCCATACCACTATTCTCACGGTTATAGATCGATTCTCTAAGGCCTGCCGCCTTATACCCCTGGCCAAATTACCCACCGCTCTACAGACCGCTGAACTCCTATGTAACATGGTGTTTCGGTTCTACGGCCTCCCAGATGACATCGTTTCCGACAGGGGCCCACAGTTCACCTCCCGAGTTTGGGGGGCCTTCTTTCAGACATTACAAGTCAATGTCAGTCTCACGTCAGGGTACCACCCCCAGTCGAATGGGCAGGCAGAACGCCTTAATCAAGAAGTAACCCGGTTCCTCCGCACTTACTGTCACGAACATCCTGAAGACTGGAGCCGCTACTTGTTATGGGCCGAGTACGCACAGAATTCTCTCCAGAAACATTCAACCGGGCTAACTCTTTTCCAGTGCGTCCTGGGTTTTCAGCCACCTTTGTTCCCATGGTCTGGAGAACCTACCAATGTTCCGGCTGTTAACGATTGGTTACAACGTAGCGAGGAGACCTGGAACCAGGCGCATGTACACCTCCAACGGGCCATCCACCGCCAGAAGAGACAAGCAGACCGCCACCGTCGCCCCGGTCCCGTTTATCAACCCGGTCAGTGGGTCTGGTTATCAACACGAGATCTCAGACTGAGACACCCTTGCAAGAAACTCAGCCCCAGATATGTGGGACCCTTTAAGATCACTCACCAAATCACACCTGTTTCATTTCGTCTTGCCTTGCCCAGACACTATCGGATTGCCTCCACATTCCATATGTCCCTGCTTAAGCCAGCCGAGGGTCCCGATGAGGAGGAACCACAGGAGTCTAACCCCAGTCCATTCTGGTGGAGGGTGAGGAAGTCTTCCGAGTACATGAACTACTAGACTCCCGCCGCCAGGGCAGTACCCTTCAGTATCTGGTTGATTGGGAGGGGTATGGTTCGGAGGAGCTTTCCTGGGTCAACGCCAGGGACATCCTGGATCCCAGTCTCACCAGCGACTTCCACCGTACATATCCACACAAGCACCAACCCCCTCACGCCAGGAGTCGTTCGCAGAGGGGGGGCTCTGTCACAATACCAGACTCTGGAAATTCCCTCTCTGGTCACCAGAGGGCGCCCTCGCCCGAATATTAAACCCCTTCATTACCTTGATCTCTCACAGCCGGTCTAACTAATCACCCTCTCCAGCTGTTCCCCATCTTCTGGGCTTTATAGCCATCTCTCTCACCTCGTTCCTTGCGAAGTTTTGCATTCCTATTGTGATCAATTCCGAGCATTTATCTCCTGTAATCTGTCTCCCTGGTTTGACCCTGTTCTGTTCTTCGACTCCTCCAGTTTGCCGCCTGTCTCGCCCCTTGCCTGGATATCTGTTACGGATCTGCCCGCCGCCTGTCTCGACCCTTGCCTGGATATCTGTTACGGATCTGCCCGCCGCCTGTCTCGACCCCTTTGCCTGTTGCACCTGGGCTTCGTCTGCTCGCTGGCTGCCCCGACCCTTGCTTCATCTTCTTTACTTTTTCAAAAAATATACTAAAAAGCTGCACATGGATCTCTCTGTTTCTGATGACCCGCAACACCCTGACATGAAATTTTCACTTTCTGAGGTTTTTTAACATTAAAATTAGTTCCCCTAGCCTGTATTTGGTCCCCTCGTGTCTAGAAATTTCAGTCGGTGTAAACCGAGTTTTGGCTATCTTTCTCTGCCTGTGAGAAAATGAGATCTCAGACGAGCTGATCTTGAATCTCCCCTATATGACGTCATATGGGGGAATGTTACCTCCCCCTTCTCTGCTTTGGCCGCAAAGAGACTTTGACCCGCCCATGAGAAAACGAGCTAGGAAGTACGAACGCGCGCGCGCGATTTTAGTTTATCCTCGAGAGATATCATGGCGTGTGACCGATCGAAGCACAAAAGTGGAATAGAGAGATATAATGGCTTGCAAACGAGCGCAGCATGGCAGTTGATCAGTGTTCGGATGTACAAATGAACACAAAAGTATTTTTTAGTTCCTTCATCCGAGCCTCTGAAGAAACAATGGGTTAATTTTATTTTCTCTGGAAATGCGCCGACACAACAAAGTTTTGGATGGTCCAAACATTTCACTGACGACTGTTTCCTCAACTTGGGACAATACAGAGCTGGCCTTGATGAACGCCTGGAAATAAATCGATCGAGCTACCAAGCAACAATTCAAGTTCAAGTTCAGACAGGTAATCTTTCTCTCAAAATCGTTCAATACTGTTATGCATCAGTAAGTCAAGCCAGTGACTAAAATATCAACTTCACATCGTTTCTTTTAGTAGGATGAAAATAATCTTATTTAAATTGTGAACAAATTATATACAGAAATCGATCAAAGAACAATTTTTCACACAGCGCGAGTTTATCTGGACAACTCGTTATGAAATCAATGACGCTGTTACACTGCACAACGAAGCTCTTACAGTAAGAATTGCAATGTCTCAAGAGTCTTACTGTATGTACATCGTGTTTGCATTAGTGACAACAGTGCAGAGAGAGTGCAGAAACTGCGTTGTCTCGCGATCAACAGACTGTCATCTGCTCAATGCTCATCACAGCAACATTTTATGTGATGGGAATAGATCTAAATACTTTAAAAACTTCTCACGATTCGTTAATCTCGATAGCTGTATTATAAAAAAAAACGTATAATAGCAGTAATAAAGGTATTCGAGAGACTTTCACATGTAATATGTAGCTATTTCATATGTACGCATGTCAGCCAATCACAGCAGTGGGCGGTTACACTGAATCCCACAGCAGACACGCCCCTTCAAACAGTGTTCAAATCAGAGGCTAAAATCAGGCTAGGAAAAATGCCTTTTATTTCTAAATTATGACTATTTTTGATCTAAAAAACATACTAACATTATAAGGGCAACCCAGGAAACATTATAAAATAATCAAATAACCCCATGTCAGGGGACCTTTAACATTATTAATTAATGTAACATTACTCCCATCTGAATTATAAATTATTGATTTCTGTATAAAATAATACTACCATTAAAAACACATTCGATTTTCTTTTTTAATCAATGTAGAATGTGTAACTTAAAAATAAACAGATTAGTGCTCCTACTCCGAGGACAAGAAATGAAAACCAATGCAATATAATGAATGTCCAAAAGATGGAACACAGACTGTTTTGAAATGGGGTTGGATAAATAATTTTTGCTTTTAAAACAGTGTGTGTGTGTGTGTGATATTTTGGTTGGGTGACAGTTGTAGGTTACAGTTTGACAAGAGTTTACAGTCTGACAAAAGCACAATGGTGTGTTTTATTGCAAGTGTACACAAATATAAGTAAACACTTTGCGGGTTTAATGATCTGTACGAACAAAATGACGGAGTATGTTTTTTTATGTTTCCACTGTTCGATCGCGCACGCGCCTCTCTCTCTCTCTCTCACACACACACAGTTCGATCGCGCCTGCGCCTCTGTGCGCCCACACACACACACACACACACACACACACACACACACAGTTCGATCGCGCCTGCGCCTCTGCGCGCGCGCACACACCCCACACACACACACACACACACACACACACACACACACACACACACACACACACACAACACACACACACACACACACACACACACACACAGTGCCGGCCCGAGCCTTTTGGGGGCCCTAAGCAGAATTTGATTTGGGGGCCCCCTTCCACTACGCGGAGTCATCTGTGCTTGACGATTATTGACACAAATGTCACGCAATTATGATACATTATAAATTAATACAGTGAGATTATGTATTAATCCAAAATAAATACTTAATAAAAAATAGATGCCTACTTAAATAAAAAAGTTTTAACTTTTACTTTACTCTTTTACTAACTCTTTGAAACTTCTTAAAACAAACTGTCTCAAAACATAAATAATTTGCTAAAATAATGACAAAACTGAGAAATCAGAAACATAATAAGAGCAAGGGTTCAACAATGACAATTATTGTTGAAAACTGTAAAAATACAGTGTAACTGTCCTCAAAATATTTTTTATTATTATTGTAACAGACTTTGTTGGATTGTACATGACAGAATCCAACAAGGTCTGTTACTATAATACTGGTAATGATGTACTGGCGCTCGTTGTATGTGTGTATGCAATGTATTTTTCCCCTCGGGGCTTGCCGTAGATAGGAATGGCTGGGTCGTGCGCACTTGCTGGTACTGGAGTGTCGCAGGTAGGTAGTTTTAGAGTTAGTGGTCTGATGTGTGGTATAATAAAGTGGAGAAGAGTTCAAACTGCTATGTTATTTATTCAAACTGCTACCCTTACACCTAGAAGGTTAAGTTCCCCTGCGGCTGTTTTCTCCAACCGAAACCAATATGCGCAGTTGCGTCTATGCACGCGCGAGGTGTCTAGATCAGGGGTTCCCAAACTTTTCCATTCCAGGACCCACCTAGACAAGAATAATCTATCTCAAGACCCACCAAAATAATTTTAAAGCATGAATGTGGGATGGGAGGCGTTAGATCTCTTTAGAGCAGTTTTTTTCCTTGTCATAGTATGAAAGACATATAAGTTTAATTGTAATACAAACGTATGGTACATTATCAAAAAAAGTAGAATTAAAATAGCAGCCTAATGGCTGTTGAAATAAAGTGAAGAATACTGAGTAGTTCTTGTCTGCTGCCTCAACTAATTTACCCAGACACGGCAGAACAAATTTAAAGAAATTAAAGATTAAGTAACCTTAATCTCAACCAAAGGTTTGATATAACAACAAATTATTTTAATTTTCTAAATTATTAAGTTGGCTTGAGAAAGCCAACTTACTGAAATCCTATTTAAACTTATTATTATTAATGGTGCTTGCTGAAAGCAAGGCAACATTAGTGTTATTGTGCATACTTATTAATGGTGCTTGCCTATGGCAAAGCAACATTACTGTTATTGTGCATACTTATTATTCTTCTTCTTCCACTTTTTTTTCGGCGCGTAACTCCTCCCGCAGTTTTTGTCACAGACCCATGAATGAGGTGTCAAAACGTGCGGCCTGTTCGGGAATGGTGTGCTATGACTTTTATAAGCGATCGGGGGTACGATGTTCGCCCCAGGGGCGAAAAACGGCCCAAAAAAAACGCATAGACTTAACATGGGGAAAAACTTTGACGAATCATAGCTCAGAGATCAAATTTCACAGAAACGTGTGATTTGCCACATTTGAAGAGGCTGACAGGCTCTTTAAGAACATACCCCTAAATGGGGTAAAAGTTGCACCCCTGGGGGGCAGGAGCGGCCCAAAGTTGCCCAAAAAACCCCATTGACTTAACATGGTGAAAAACTTTGAAGAGTCATAGCTCAGAGCTCAGATTTCACAGAAATGTGTGATTTGCCACATTTGAAGAGGCTTACAGGCTCTGTAAGAACATACCTCACAGTGGGGTAAAAGTTGCACCCCTGAGGGGCAGGAGCTGCCCAAAGTTGCCCCCATAGACTTACTATGGTGTAGGACGGCCCATGAAATGGGCCGTCCTACACCATAGAAACCGCTTTTATATTGAACATAACTCTGGATCCCAGTATCGTAGAGACAAAGGGGCGGGCTCATTTTACTCAGACGGCCAATCAGTGTCTCAAGATCATTGTGAAGCTATCAAGCCACGCCCTAGCAACCATTTAGAGCTCCTTAGCAACAAGTTCCATAGACTTCCATTAAAAGAGATCAAAGGGATATCTCAAGATAGAAGTGTCATAGAAACATGAGGGTGGGCTCGTTTGACTCGGGCCAGCAAACAGCCAATCCTGAATCACCTCAACACTTACTGGCCACGCCCTAGCAACCATTATCGAGCACCTTAGCAACCAAAATCCAAAGAGGGATATCTTCCATTCTGAATGTCACAGAGGCATGGGAGTTGGTTTATATCATTCATACTGACAAGCAGCCTTTGGAGTTTCATGATTGGCAGCTGCCAAGCCACTCCCTAGCAACCAAACAGAGTACCCTAGCAACCATTTTGCAAGACCTATATCTCTACATGTAAACATCGTATAGAGATGGGGGTTGGTTTATACATTCACATTGACTTTGGAGCTTCATGATTGGCAGCTGCCAAGCCACTCCCTAGCAACCAAACAGAGTACCCTAGCAACCGTTTTGCAAGACCTATATCTCTGCATCAGAACATCGTATAGAGATGGAGGTTGGCTCTTTTGACTCATGCTAGCAAACAGGACTTGCTACATGCTACACATGCTAGCAGTGAATAGCTACATGCTAATAGTGATTAGCTAAGTGCTAAATCATGCCAATAAAATGCTACAAACTCCATAGTAACCATCTTTGACAACTACCAACCACCTAGTAACACCATAGCAACCACCCAGAACACCCTAGCAATTGCCTAGCAACGCCCTAGCAACCACCCAGAACACCCTAGCAACCACCTAGCAACCACCCAGGATACCCTAGCAACCACCTAGCAATGCCATAGCAACCACCCAGATTACCCTAGCAACCACCTAGCAACCACCCAGGATACCCTAGCAACTGCCTAGCAACGCCCTAGCAACCACCCAGAACACCCTAGCAACCGTCTAGCAACGCCCTAGCAACAACCCAGAATACCCTAGAAACCGCCTAGCAACCACCCAGAACACCCTAGCAACCGCCTAGAAACACTATAGCAACCATCCAGAATACATTAGCAACCACCTAGCAATGCCCTAGCAACCACCCAGAATACCCTAGCAACCACCTAGCAACCACCTGGACACATGAATAAGCCATATCTCAGCATCAGAACATCGTACAGACATGGTTGTTGGCTCGTATGCAATCATGTACCACACCCTAGCAACCGAGCGGCGAGTTTTGCCACTGCAAGCACCATTTCACATTTTCTCCTGGAAATGTACATTCTAGTTAATGGTGCTTGCCTATGGCAAAGCAACATTAGTGTTATTGCTCATACTTATTATTATTCTTCTTCTTCCACTTTTTTTTCGGCGCGTAACTCCTCCCGCAGTTTTTGTCACAGACCCATGAATGGAGGTGTCAAAACGTGCGGCCTGATCGGGAATGGTGTGCTATGACTTTTATAAGCGATCGGGGGTATGATGTTCGCCCCAGGGGCGAAAAAACGGCCCAAAAAAAACGCATAGACTTAACATGGGGAAAAACTTTGACGAATCATAGCTCAGAGATCAGATTTCACAGAAACGTGTGATTTGCCACATTTGAAGAGGCTGACAGGCTCTTTAAGAACATACCCCTAAATGGGGTAAAAGTTGCACCCCTGGGGGGCAGGAGCGGCCCAAAGTTGCCCAAAAAACCCCATTGACTTAACATGGTGAAAAACTTTGAAGAGTCATAGCTCAGAGTTCAGATTTCACAGAAATGTGTGATTTGCCACATTTGAAGAGGCTTACAGGCTCTGTAAGAACATACCTCACAGTGGGGTAAAAGTTGCACCCCTGAGGGGCAGGAGCTGCCCAAAGTTGCCCCCATAGACTTACTATGGTGTAGGACGGCCCATGAAATGGGCCGTCCTACACCATAGAAACCGCTTTTATATTGAACATAACTCTGGATCACAGTGTCGTAGAGACAAAGGGGCGGGCTCATTTTACTCAGACGGCCAATCAGTGTCTCAAGATCATTGTGAAGCTATCAAGCCACGCCCTAGCAACCATTTAGAGCTCCTTAGCAACAAGTTCCATAGACTTCCATTAAAAGAGATCAAAGGGATATCTCAGGATATAAGTGTCATAGAAACATGAGGGTGGGCTCGTTTGACTCGGGCCAGCAAACAGCCAATCCTGAAACACCTCAACACTTACTGGCCACGCCCTAGCAACCATTATCGAGCACCTTAGCAACCAAAATCCAAAGAGGGATATCTTCCATTCTGAATGTCACAAAGGCATGGGAGTTGGTTTATATCATTCATACTGACAAGCAGCCTTTGGAGTTTCATGATTGACAGCTGCCAAGCCACTCCCTAGCAACCAAACAGAGTACCCTAGCAACCATTTTGCAAGACCTACATCTCTGCATCAAAACATCGTATAGAGATGGGGTTGGTTTATACATTCACATTGACTTTGGAGCTTAATGATTGGCAGCTGCCAAGCCACTCCCTAGCAACCAAACAGAGTACCCTAGCAACCGTTTTGCAAGACCTATATCTCAGCACCAGAACATCGTATAGAGATGGGGGTTGGCTCTTTTAACTAATGCTAGCAAACAGGACTTGCTACATGCTACACATGCTAGCAGTGAATAGCTACATGCTAATATTGATTAGCTAAGTGTTAAATCATGCCAAGAAAATGATATAAACTCCATAGTAACCATCTGTGACATCTACCAACCACCTAGTAACACCATAGCAACCACCCAGAATACCCTAGCAACCGCCTAGCAACCACCCAGAATACCCTAGCAACCGCCTAGCAACGCCCTAGCAACCACCCAGAACACCCTAGCAACCGCCTGGCAACCATCCAGAATACCCTAGCAACCGCCTAACAACCACCCAGAATACCCTAGCAACCGCCTAGCAACCACCCAGAATACCCTAGCAACCGCCTAACAACCACCCAGAATACCCTAGCAACCACCTAGCAACCCCCTAGCAACCACCCAGAATACCCTAGCAACCACCTAGCAACGCCCTAGCAACCACCCAGAATACCCTAGCAACCGCCTAGCAACGCCCTAGCAACCACCCAGAACACCCTAGCAACCGCCTAGCAACCATCCAGAATACCCTAGCAACCGCCTAGCAACGCCCTAGCAACCACCCAGAACACCCTAGCAACCGCCTAGCAACCACCCAGAATACCCTAGCAACCACCTAGCAACCACCCAGAACACCTAGCAACCGCCTAGCAACGCCCTAGCAACCACCCAGAATACCCTAGCAACCGCCTAGCAACGCCCTAGCAACCGCCTAGCAACGCCCTAGCAACCACCCAGAATACCCTAGCAACCGCCTAGCAACCGCCTAGCAACCATCCAGAATACCCTAGCAACCGCCTAGCAACGCCCTAGCAACCACCCAGAACACCCTAGCAACCGCCTAGCAACCACCCAGAACACCCTAGCAACCGCCTAGCAACGCCTTAGCAACCACCCAGAATACCCTAGCAACCGCCTAGCAACCACCCAGAACACCCTAGCAACCGCCTAGCAACCATCCAGAATACCCTAGCAACCGCCTAGCAACCGCCTAGCAACCATCCAGAATACCCTAGCAACCGCCTAGCAACGCCCTAGCAACCACCAGAATACCCTAGCAACCGCCTAGCAACCACCCAGAACACCCTAGCAACCGCCTAGCAACCATCCAGAATACCCTAGCAACCGCCTAGCAACGCCCTAGCAACCACCCAGAACACCCTAGCAACCGCCCTAGCAACACCCAGAACACCCTAGCAACCGCCTAGCAACCACCAGAATACCCTAGCAACCACCTAGCAATGCCGTAGCAACCACCCAGAATACCCTAGCAACTGCCTAGCAACCACCCAGAACACCCTAGCAACCGCCTAGCAACCATCCAGAATACCCTAGCAACCGCCTAGCAACCATCCAAATACCTTAGCAACCACCTAGCAACACCATAGCAACCACCCAGAATACCCTAGCAACCGCCTAGCAACCAGCCAGAACACCCTAGCAACCACCCAGAACACCCTAGCAACCACCTAGCAACACCCTAGCAACCATTCAGAACACCCTAGCAACGTCCTAGTAACCACCCAGAATACCCTAGCAACTGCCTAGCAACCACCCAGAACACCCTAGCAACCGCCTAGCAACCGCCTAGCAACCGCCTAGCAATGCCCTAGCAACCACCCAGAACACCCTAGCAACCAACCAAAACACCCTAGCAACCGCCTAGCAACCACCCAGAATACCCTAGCAACCGCCTAGCAACGCCCTAGCAACAACCCAGAATACCCTAGCAACCGCCTAGCAACCAACCAGAACACCCTAGCAACCGCCTAGAAACACTATAGCAACCATCCAGAATACATTAGCAACCACCTAGCAATGCCCTAGCAACCACCCAGAATACCCTAGCAACCACCTAGCAACCACACCAGAACACCCTAGCAATCACCTAGCAACACCATAGCAACACCCAGAATACCCTAGCAACCGTCTAGCAATGCCCTAGCAACCACCCAGAATACCCTAGCAACCACCTAGCAACCACCTGAACACATGAATAAGCCATATCTCAGCACCAGAACATCGTACAGACATGTTTGTTGGCTCGTATGCAATCATGTACCACACCCTAGCAACCGAGCGGCAAGTTTTGCCACTGCAAGCACCATTTCACATTTTCTCCTGGAAATGTACATTCTAGTGTTGTAATTACTATTCACCCAGACAAAACTTCGGCACGCAACTCCTCCCACATCTTTTGTCGTAGACCCATGAATGAGGTGTCAAATTGACCGGTTTATTGAGGAGAGGTGTGCTATGACTTTTATAAGCGATCAGTTGTACGATGTTCGTCTGACAAGCGAAAAATTTACCGAAAAATCTCCCATTGACTTAACATTGGCAAAAATTTGTAAAGTCATATTTTTGGCTCAGAAGGTCATAGAGGCTTGGGGTTGGGCTCTTTTGATTCGTCCTATTGAGCAGCTAATGAGTAGTGACATATCAACTTCATAACCACGCCCTAGCAACCAGTTACAGGCCCCTAGCAACCATTGAACAATATTTACAAGCCATATCTCAGCAACAAAACATTGTAAAAACACAGAGTTGGAAATTTTTTGACCCAGATGTGCAAATACTCTTTAAATATTACCCCATAAACTGTATAAATAAGCCTTAGCAACCATTTGGAGTACCCTAGCAACCTTACAAACACATGAATGAGCTATATCTCAGAACCAGAAAATCATATAGACATGGGGCTGTGCTTCTTCGTTTCGGTTGGGAGACCAGTCTGTAAATATCATCATGGTAACAGTGTAACCACACCTTAGCAACCATTTGAAGATACCTAGCAACCATATTGCAACATATAGAAGCCATATTTCAGCTCCACAACATCGTACAGACATGGTTGTTGGCTCGTATGCAATTATGTACCACACCCTAGCAAACCGAGCGGCGAGTTTTGCCACTGCAAGCACCATTTCACATTTTCTCCTGGAAATGTACATTCTAGTATTGTAATTACTATTCACCTAGACAAAACTTCGGCACGCAACTCCTCCCACATCTTTTGTCGTAGACCCATGAATGAGGTGTCAAATCGACCGGTTTATTGAGGAGAGGTGTGCTATGACTTTTGTAAGCAATTCTGTGTACGATGTTCATCTGGCGGGCGAAAAATTTGCCGAAAAATCTCCCATAGACTTAACATTGGCACATCATTTATAAAATCATATATTTGTCTCAGAAGGTCATAGAGGCTTGGGGTTTGGCTCTTTTGATTCGTCCTATTAAGCAGCCAATGAGTAGTGACATATCAACTTCATAACCACGCCCTTGCAACCAGTTACAGACCCCTAGCAACCATTGAAGAACATTTACAAGCCATATCTCAGCAACAAAACATTGTAAAAACACAGAGTTTGGCATTTTTTGACCCAGATGTGCAAATACTCTTTAAATATTACCCCATTAACTGTATTAACATGCCTCAGCAACCATTTGGAGTACCCTAGCAACCGTACAAACACATAAATGAGCTATATCTCAGAGCCGGAATATCATATAGACATGGGGCTTTGCTTGTTTGTTTCTGTTGGGAAACCAGTCTTTAAATATCATCATAGTAACTGTGTAACCACACCTTAGCAACCATTTGAAGATACCTAGCAACCATATTGCAACATATAGAAGCCATATTTCATCTTAACAACATCGTACAGACATGTTTGTTGGCTCGTATGAAATCATGTAAAACACCCTAGCAACCGAGCGGCGAGTTTTGCCACTGCAAGCACCATTTCACATTTTCTCCTGGAAATGTACATTCTAGTTATTCTTCTTATTATTATAGTTCTTCTGGCCAAAGTTTGACGCGCAACTCGTCCCGCAGTTTTTGTCACAGACCGATGAATGAGATGTCAAAACGTGCGGCCTGTTCGGGAATGGTGTGCTATGACTTTTCTAAGCGATCGGATGTACGATGTCCGCACAGCGGACGAAAAAGCGGCCAAAAAAATCCCATTGACTTAACATTGCGGAACTTTCAAAAATTCAAATCCCAACTGCCATTTTCACACACACCCACAGAAAAGGGCCTGACAGCCCTGCTGTCAGGCCCTCGCTCTCTCCCTCAGAGGATTTATTTTATCAAGCAGCCAATAAGTAATGGCCTAAAATCTTCATAGCCACACCATAGCAACCAGTTACAGCACCCTAGCAACCGTGGGCGATAGGCACGAGGCCGCAGGCCTCGTGCCATACTAAATAACTCTATAAAAACTCCATAAAAACTCCTTTTAAAAACTCCATAGTAATCATCTGTTAAAAAATACACGCCGACATCACAGACCCCTGATTGAGGCGTCAAATTGTGCGGATTATTGAGGAGAGGTGTGCTGTGACTTTTCTTAGCGATGGGGGGTACGGTGTTTGCCCCAGGGGCAAATCATTGGGTAAAAAAAATCCCATAGACTTAACATTGCCACAAACTTTGGCGACTCGTAGCACTGACCAATGATTTCTTAGAAACTTGTAATTTACCACATTTGGAGAGTCTGGCAGACTCTGTAAGAACATACCTCACAATGGGGTAAAAGTTGCACCCCTGGGGGGCAGGAGCTGCCCAAAGTTGCCCCATTGATTTACTGCATAGGGATTTTGTATTGAACATAGCTCTGGATCACAGTGTCATAGAGACAAGGGGGCGGGCTCATTTTACTCAGACGACCAATCAGTCTGTCAGGATCATTGTGAAGTTATTAAGCCACGCCCTAGCAACCATTTAGAGCACCTTAGCAACAAGTTCTATAGACTTCCATTGAAAGAGATCAAAAGGATATCTCCGGATAGAAGTCTCATAGAAACACGAGGGTGGTCTTGTTTGACTCGGGGCAGCGAACAGCCAATCATGAATCACTCAACACTTCCTAGCCCCTCCCTAGCAACCATCGTCGAGCTGCTTAGCAACCAAATTCTATAGAGGGATATCTTAAATTCTGAATGTCACAGAGAAATGGGAGTTGGTTTATATTATTCATAGTGAAAAGAAGCCTTTAGAGATTCAACACTGGCAGCTGCCAATCAACTCCATAGCAACCAATCAGGGTACCCTAGCAACCATTTTGCAAGACCTACATCTCTGCATCAAAACATTGTATAGAGATGGGGGTTGGTTTATACATTCACATTGACTTTGGAGCTTCATGATTGGCAGCTGCCAAGCTACTCCCTAGCAACCAAACAGAGTACCCTAGCAACCGTTTTGCAAGACCTATATCTCTGCATCAAAACATCATATAGAGATGGGGGTTGGCTCTTTTTACTCATGCTAGCAAACAGGACTTGCTACATGCTACACATGCTAGCAGTGAATAGCTACATGCTAATATTGATTAGCTAAGTGTTAAATCATGCCAAAAAAATGCTACAAACTCCATAGTAACCATCTGTGACAACTACCAACCACCTAGTAACACCATAGCAACCACCCAGAATACCCTAGCAACCGCCTAGCAACCACCCAGAATACCCTAGCAACCGCCTAGCAACGCCCTAGCAACCACCCAGAATACCCTAGCAACCGCCTAGTAACCACACAGAACACCCTAGCAACCGCCTAGCAACCATCCAAAATACCCTAGCAACCACCTAGCAACGCCCTAGCAACTACCCATAACATCCTAGTTACCGCCTAGCAACCACCAAGAACACTCTAGCAACCACCTAGCAACACCCTAGCAACCATTCAGAATACCTTAGCAACCACCTAGCAACGCCCTAGCAACCACTCAGAATACCCTAGCAACCGCCTAGCAACGCCCTAGCAACAACCCAGAATACCCTAGCAACCGCCTAGCAACCACCCAGAACACCCTAGCAACCGCCTAGAAACACTATAGCAACCATCCAGAATACATTAGCAACCACCTAGCAATGCCCTAGCAACCACCCAGAACACCATAGCAACCACCTAGCAACACCATAGCAACCACCCAGAATACCCTAGCAACTATCTAGCAATGCCCTAGCAACCACCCAGAATACCCTAGCAACTGCCTAGCAACCACCTGAACACATGAATAAGCCATATCTCAGCACCAGAACATCGTAAAGACATGTTTGTTGGCTCGTATGAAATCATGTACCACACCCTAGGCAACCGAGCGGCGAGTTTTGCCACTGCAAGCACCATTTCACATTTTCTCCTGGAAATGTACATTCTAGTTAAGTTGGCTTGTGAGAGCCAACTTATTGAAATCCTATTTAAACTTATTATTATTAAGTTGGCTTGTGAGAGCCAACTTACTGAAATCCTATTTAAACTTATTATTATTCTTTTTCTGAGACTAAAATTTACAACTCTAACTCCTCCTAGAGCTTTAACTCCACATACTCCAAACTCGGCACGTACACTCAAACTGTTCTGACTCGGTGTGCTATATCTTTTCAGACTGATCGGACTTACGGTTTTCCTAAAAATGACGATCAAAGTCGGAAAAAACTCCCATTGACTTAACATTGCGGAATGTTCAGATTTTCAAACTCCCCAACTGTCAAAAATTCAAATCTAAATACCTTGAAGTCCTAGACTAAATCAAACTGCCATTCTATATACTATATGAGCCATTGAGACTCATTTAAACTATTAAACTCATCTATCTATGACACTTATCCATCTAATCTTAAACTCTTAAACTCATAATAAATTAATAAAACTCTAAACTTAAACTCTTAGACTCATTTAAACTTATAAACTCTAAACTCATTTAAACTCATAAACTATAAACTGATAAACTTATAAACTTATAAACTCTAAACTCATTTAAACTTATAAACTCTAAACTCATAAACTCGTACACGTATAAACTCATACACTTTTATGAACTCATGAATTCATAAACTCATGAACTTAAACTCATAAATTAATAAACTGAACTCTTACTCATTTAAACAAACTCTAAACTCATAAACTCATGAATTCATACACTTATGAACTCATCAACTCATAAACTTATAAACTCTAAACTCATAAACTCATGAAATCATACACTTATGAACTCATAAACTCTAAACTCATAAACTCGTATACATATAAACTCATACACTTATGAACTCATGAATTCATACACTTATGAACTTAAACTCATAAATTAATAAACTCTGAACTCTTACTCATTTAAACAAACTCTAAACTCATAAACTCATGAATTCATACACTTATAAACTCATAAACTTATGAACTTTCATGAATTCATACACTTATGAACTTTCATGAATTCATACACTTATGAACTTTTAAAATCATAAATAGTTCACCATAGCAACCACCCAGAACACCCTAGCAACCACCCAAAATACCTTAGAACACCCTAGCAACCACCCAGAACACCCTAGCAACCACCCAAAATACCTTAGAACACCCTAGCAACACCATAGCAACCGCCCAAAATACCTTAGAACACCATAGCAACCACCCAGAACACCCTAGCAACCACCCAAAATACCTTTGAACACCCTAGCAACACCATAGCAACCACCCAAAATTCCTTAGAACACACGCTAGCAACCCCCCAAAATACCTTAGAACACCCTAGCAACCACCCAAAATACCTTAGAACACCCTAACAACACCATAGCAACCACTCAAAATACCTTAGAACACCATAGCAACCACCCAGAACACCCTAGCAACCACCCAAAATACCTTAGAACACCCTAGCAACACCATAGCAACCACCCAAAATACCTTAGAACACCCTAGCAACACCATAGCAACCAACCAAAACACCTTAGAACACCCTAGCAACCACCCAGAACACCCTAGCAACCGCCCAAAATACCTTAGAACACCCTAGCAACACCATAGCAACCACCCAAAATACCTTAGAACACCCTAGCAACACCCTAGCAACCCCCCAAAATACCTCTCAACACCATAGCAACCACCCAAAATACCTTAGAACACCCTAGCAACACCCTAGCAACAGCCCAAAATACCTTAGAACACCCTAGCAACACCCTAGCAACCAACCAAAATACCTTAGAACACCCTAGCAACACCCTAGCAACCAACCAAAATACCTTAGATCACCCTAGCAACCACCCAAAATACCTTAGATTACCCTAGCAACACCATAGCAACTGCTCAAAATACCTCAGAACACCATAGCAACCACCCAGAACACCCTAACAACCACCCAAAATACCTTAGAACACCCTAGCAACACCATAGCAACCAACCAAAATACCTTAGAACACCCTAGCAACACCATAGCAACCAACCAAAATACCTTAGAACACCCTAGCAACCCCCCAAAATAGCTTAGAACACCCTAGCAACCCACTAGAAACACAGTAGCAACATTAAATGACTTCAAACTATACCTTAAAATTTAAACTAAACTTTAAACTAATTTAACTTTAAAATAATTTAAACTTCAAACTACTTTCAACTTTAAACTCATTTAATCTTTAAACTAATTTAAACTTTAAAATACTTCAGACTTTAAACTAATTTAAACTTTGAACTAATTTAAACTTCAAACTACTTTAAAATTCAAAATAATTTAAACTTTAAACTAATTAAAACTATAAACTAATTTAAACTTCAAACTACTTTAAACTTCTTCAAACTTTCTGGTCCAAACTTTCACAAGCCAACTTAAAGTTTGTCTCGACGAACTTTTTAATCTAGTTATTAAGTTGGCTTGAGAAAGCCAACTTACTGAAATCCTATTTAAACTTATTATTATTATTATTATTATTTATTCTTCTGACTCTAAAATTTAAACTCTAACTCGTCCTAGAGCTTTAACTCTACAAACTCCAAACTCGGGTCAGACCTTCAAACTGTTCTGACTTAGTGTGCTATATCTTTTCAGACTGATTTGACTTTCAGATTTCTTAAAAATTAATATTAAAAATCATAAAATCCCATTGACTTTCATTAGAACAGTTCAAAATGAGCCAAGACTACGGTGGCCCAGTAGTGGACACCAAATAAACTCAAATCTAAAATCCCTGAAGCCCTAGACTCAATTAAACTACCATTCTATATGTACTAATGAACCTATCTATCAATCTATCTATCTATCTATCTATCTATCTATCTATCTATCTATCTATCTATCTATCTATCTATCTATCTATCTATCTATCTATCTATCTATCTATCTATCTATCTATCTATCTATCTATCTCTTTCTAACTTATCTATCTATCTATCTATCTATCTATCTATCTATCTATCTATCTATCTATCTATCTATCTATCTATCTATCTATCTATCTATCTATCTATCTATCTAATCTTTCTTCCTTTCTAACTAATCTATCTTTCTTCCTTTCTAACTAATCTATCTTTCTTTCTAACTAATCTCTTTATTTCTAAACTAATCTATCTTTCTTTCTTTCTAACTAATCTATCTATGTTTCTTTCTAACTAATCTATCTATCTTTCTTTCTAACTAATCTATCTATCTTTCTTTCTAACTAATCTCTTTCTTTCTAACTAATCTCTTTCTTTCTTTCTAACTAATCTCTTTCTTTCTAACTAATCGATCTTTTTTTCTTTCTAACTAATCTATCTTTCTTTCTTTCTAACTAATCTATCTTTCTTTCTAACTAATCTATCTTTCTTTCTTATCTATCTATCTATCTATCTATCTATCTATCTATCTATCTATCTATCTATCTATCTATCTATCTATCTATCTATCTATCTATCTATCTATCTATCTATCTATCTTTCTTTCTTTCTTTCTTTCTAACTAATCTATCTATATATCTTTATTTCTAACTAATCTATCTTTCTTTCTTATCTATCTATCTATCTATCTATCTATCTATCTATCTATCTATCTATCTATCTATCTATCTATCTATCTATCTATCTATCTATCTATCTATCTATCTATCTATCTATCTATCTATCTATCTATCTATCTTTCTTTCTTTTCTTTCTTTCTTTCTTTCTTTCTAACTAATCTATCTTTCTTTATTTCTTTCAAACTAATCTATCTTTCTTTCTTTCTAACTAATCTATCTTTCTTTCTTTCTAACTAATCTATCTTTCTTTCTTTCTAATATTTCCTTCTAACTAATCTATCTTTCTTTCTTTCTAACTAATCTATCTATGTTTCTTTCTAACTAATCTATCTTTCTTTCTAACTAATCTATCTATCTTTCTTTCTAACTAATCTATCTATCTTTCTTCTAACTAATCTCTTTCTTTCTAACTAATCTCTTCTTTCTAACTAATATCTATCTTTCTTTCTAACTAATCTCTTTCTTCTAACTAATCTCTTTTTTAACTAATCTATCTTTTAATAATCATCTTTTTTTTCTAACTAATCTATCTTTCTTTATTTCTTTCAAACTAATCTATCTTTTCTTCACTAATCTATCTTTCTTTCTTTCTAACTAATCTATCTTTCTTTCTTTCAACTAATCTATCTTTATTTCTTATTTCTTTCTAACTAATCTATCTGTTTCTTTCTAACTAATCTATCTTTCTTTCTAACTAATCTATCTATCTTTCTTTCTAACTAATCTATCTATCTTTCTTTCTAACTAATCTATCTTTCTTTCTTCTAACTAATCTATCTTTCTTTCTTTCTAACTAATCTATCTTTCTTTCTAACTAATCTATCTTTCTTATCTATCTATCTATCTATCTATCTATCTATCTATCTATCTATCTATCATCTATCTATCTATCTATCTATCTATCTATCTATCTTTCTTTCTTTCTTTCTAACTAATCTATCTATATCTTTATTTCTAACTAATCTATCTTTCTTTATTTCTTTCAAACTAATCTATCTTTCTTTCTTTCTTTCTTTCTAACTAATCTATCTTTCTTTCTTTCCTATCTATCTATCTATCTATCTATCTATCTATCTATCTATCTATCTATCTATCTTTCTTCTTTCTAACTAATCTATCTATCTTTCTTTCTAACTAATCTATCTATCTTTCTTTCTAACTAATCTCTTTCTTTCTAACTAATCTCTTTCTTTCTAACTAATCTCTTTCTTTCTAACTAATCTATCTTTTTTTCTTTCTAACTAATCTATCTTTCTTTATTTCTTTCAAACTAATCTATCTTTTTTCTTTCTAACTAATCTATCTTTCTTTCTTTCTAACTAATCTATCTTTCTTTCTTTCTAACTAATCTATCTTTATTTCTTTCTAACTAATCTATCTTTATTTCTTTATTTCTTTCTAACTAATCTATTTTTCTTTCTTTCTAACTAATCTATCTTTCTTTCTAACTGCTCTATCTTTCTTTCTTTCTAACTAATCTATCTTTCATTCTTTCTTTCTAACTAATCTATCTATCTTTCTTTCTAACTAATCTATCTTTCTTTTTTCTTTCAAACTAATCTATCTTTCTTTCTTTCTAACTAATCTATCTTTCTTTCTTTCTCTTTCTTTCTTTCTAACTAATCTCTTACTTTCTTTCTTTCTAACTAATCTATCTATCTTTCTTTCTAACTAATCTATCTTTCTTTCTTTCTTTCTAACTAATCTATCTTTCTTTCTAACTAATCTATCTTTCTTTCTTTCTAACTAATTTATCTTTCTTTCTAACTAATCTATCTTTCTTTCTTTCTAACTAATCTATCTTTCTTTCTTTCTAAATAATCTATCTTTCTTTCATTCTAACTAATCTGTCTTTCTTTCTAACTAATCTATCTATCTTTCTTTCTAACTAATCTATCCTTTCTTTCTAACTAATCTATCTTTCTTTCTTTCCTTCTTTCTAACTAATCTATCTTTAATTCTAACTAATCTATCCTTTCTTTCTAACTAATCTATCTTTCTTTCTTTCCTTCTTTCTAACTAATCTATCTTTAATTCTAACTAATCTATCTTTCTTTCTTTCTTTTCTTTCTTTCTTTCTAACTAATCTTTCTTTCTTTCTAACTAATCTTTCTTTCTTTCTAACTAATCTTTCTTTCTTTCTAACTAATCTCTTTCTTTCTTTCTAACTAATCTATCTATCTATCTATCTTTTCTTTCTAACTAATCTATCTTTCTTTCTTTCTTTCTAACAAAATCTATTTTTCTTCCTTTCTAACTAATCTATCTTTCTTTCTAACTAATCTATCTATCTTTCTTTCTTTCTTTCTAACGAATCTATCTTTCTTTCTAACTAATCTATCTTTCTTTCTAACTAATCTATCTATCTTTCTTTCTTTCTTTCTAACAAATCTATCTTTCTTTCTAACTAATCTATCTTTCTTTCTTACTAATCTCTTTCTTTCATTCTAACTAATCTATCTTTCTTTCTAACTAATCTATCTATCTTTCTTTCTAACTAATCTATCTTTCTTTTCTTTCTAACTAATCTATCTTTCTTTCTTTCTAACTAATCTATCTTTCTTTCTCTTTCTTTCTTTCTAACTAATCTCTTACTTTCTTTCTTTCTAACTAATCTATCTATCTTTCTTTCTAACTAATCTATCTTTCTTTCTTTCTTTCTTTCTAACTAATCTATCTTTCTTTCTAACTAATCTATCTTTCTTTCTTTCTAACTAATTTATCTTTCTTTCTAACTAATCTATCTTTCTTTCTTTCTAACTAATCTATATTTCTTTCTTTCTAAATAATCTATCTTTCTTTCATTCTAACTAATCTGTCTTTCTTTCTAACTAATCTATCTATCTTTCTTTCTAACTAATCTATCTATCTTTCTTTCTAACTAATCTGTCTTTCTTTCTAACTAATCTATCTATCTTTCTTTCTAACTAATCTATCCTTTCTTTCTAACTAATCTATCTTTCTTTCTTTACTTCTTTCTAACTAATCTATCTTTCTTTCTTTCTTCCTAACTAATCTTTCTTTCTTTCTTTCTAACTAATCTTTCTTTCTTTCTTTCTAACTAATCTATCTATCTATCTTTCTTTCTTTCTAACTAATCTCTTTCTTTCTAACTAATCTATCTTTCTTTCTTTCTAACTAATCTATCTTTCTCTCTTTCTTTCTAACTAATTTATCTTTCTAATCTATCTATCTTTCTACCTAATCTTTCCTTTCTTTCTAACCAATCGTTTTCTTTTTTTAGAACTATTCTTTCTTTCTAACTAATTCATCTATCAAACTTCAAACTACTTTAAACTTCTTCAAACTCTCTGGTCCGGCTTTCTCAAGCCAACTTAAAGTTTGTCTCATCAAACTTTTTTTCTAGTTATTATTATTCTTCTTACTCAAAATTTACAACTCTAACTCCTCCTAGAGCTTTAACTCCACATACTCCAAACTCGGCACGGACACTCAGACTGTTCTGACTCGGTATGCTATATCTTTTCTAACTGATCGGACTTACGGTTTTCCTAAAAATGACGATCAAAGTCGGAAAAAACTCCCATTGACTTAACATTGCGGAATGTTCAGATTTTCAAACTGGCCAACTGCCAAAAATTTAAATCTAAATACCTTGAAGCCCTAGACTAAATCAAACTGCCATTCTATATACTATATGAGCCATTGAGACTCATTTAAACTATTAAACTCATCTATTTATGACACTTATCTATCTAATCTTAAATTAATAAACTCTAAACTTAAACTCTTAGACTCATTTAAACTTATAAACTCTAAACTCATTTAAACTTATAAACTCTAAACTCATTTAAACTTATAAACTCTAAACTCGTACACGTATAAACTCATACACTTTTACGAACTCATGAATTCATAAACTCATGAACTTAAACTCATAAATTAATAAACTGAACTCTTACTCATTTAAACATAAACTCTAAACTCATAAACTCATGAATTCATACACTTATGAACTCATCAACTCATAAACTTATAAACTCTAAACTCATAAACTCTAAACTCATGAAATCATACACTTATGAACTCATAAACTTATAAACTCTAAACTCATAAACTCGTACACATATAAACTCATAGACTTATGAACTTTCATGAATTCATACACTTATAAACTCATAAACTTATAAACTTTCATGAATTCATACACTTATGAACTCATAAACTTATAAACTTTCATGAATTCATACACTTATGAACTTTCATGAATTCATACACTTATGAACTTTTAAAATCATAAATAGTTCACCATAGCAACCACCCAGAACACCCTAGCAACCACCCAAAATACCTTAGAACACCCCAGCAACCACCCAGAACACCCTAGCAACCAACCAAAATACCTTAGAACACCCTAGCAACCACCCAAACACCTAGCAACCACCCAAAATACCTTAGAACACCTAGCAACCACCAAAACACCCTAGCAACCACCCAAAATACCTTAGAACACAAGCAACACTAGCAACCACCCAAAATACCTTATAACACCCTAGCAACACCATAGCAACCACCCAAAATAACTTAGAACACCCTAGCAACCACCAAAATACCTTAAAACACCTAGCAACACCATAGCAACCACCCAAAATACCTTAGAACACCCTAGCAACACCATAGCAACCACCCAAAATACCTTAGAACACCCTAGCAACCCATAGCAACCACCCAAAATACCTTAGAACACCCTAGCAACACCATAGCAACCACCCAAAATACCTTAGAACACCCTAGCAACACCATAGCAACCACCCAAAATACCTTAGAACACCCTAGCAACACCATAGCAACCACCCAAAACTAACACCCTAGCAACCACCCAAAATACCTTAGAACACCCTAGCAACAAACCCCTAGCAACCACCCAAAATACCTTAGAACACCCTAGCAACACCATAGCAACCACCAATACCTAAAACTAGCAACCACCCAGAACAAGCACCACCCAAAATACCTTAGAACACCCTAGCAACACCCTAGCAACCACCCAAAATACCTTAAAAACACCCTAGCAACACCATAGCAACCACCCAAAATACCTTAGAACACCCTACCCAACACCATAGCAACCACCCAAAATTTCTTAGAACACCCTAGCAACCCCCCAAAATACATTAGAACACCCTAGCAACACCATAGCAAACCGCCCAAAATACCTCGGAACACCATAGCAACCACCCAGAACACCCTAGCAACCACCCAAAATACCTTATAACACCCTAGCAACACCATAGCAACCACCCAGAATACCCTAGCAACCACCCAAAATACCTTAGAACACCCTAGCAACCACCCAAAATACATCAGAACACCCTAGCAACACCATAGCAACCACCCAAAATACCCTAGCAACTGCCTAGTAACCACCCAGAACACCTTAGCAACCACCCACAATACCTAATAACACCCTAGCAACCACCCAAAATACCTTAGAACACCCTAGCAACACCCTAGCAACCACCCATAACACCCTAGCAACTGCATAACAACCACCCAGAACACCATAGCAACCGCCTAACAACCAACCAGAACACCCTAGCAACCAAACAAAATACCTTAGCAACCACCTAGAACACCCTAGCAACCACCCAGAACACCTTAGCAACCCACTAGAAACACCCTAGCAACTTTAAATAACTATTCTTTAAATTTAAACTACTATAAACTTTAAACTAATTAAAACTTTACGCTACTTTAAACTACTTTAATTTAAACTTCAAACTACTTTAATTTAAACTTCAAACTACTTTAAAATTTGAACTAATTTAAACTTTAAACTAATTTAAACTATAAACTAATTTAAACTTTAAAATACTTTAATTTAAACTTCAAACTATTTTAAAATTCAAACTAATTTAAACTTTAAACTAATTAAAACTATAAACTAATTTAAACTTCAAACTACTTTAAACTTCTTCAAACTTTCTGGTCCAAACTTTCACAAGCCAACTTAAAGTTTGTCTCGACGAACTTTTTAATCTAGTTATTATTATTATTATTCTTCTGACTCTAAAATTTAAACTCTAACTCGTCCTAGAGCTTTAACTCTACAAGCTCCAAACTCGGGTCAGACCTTCAAACTGTTCTGACTTAGTGTGCTATATCTTTTCAGACTGATTTGACTTTCAGATTTCTTAAAAATTAATATTAAAAATCATAAAAATCCCATTGACTTTCATTGGAACAGTTCAAAATGAGCCAAGACTACGGTGGCCCAATAGTTATCACCAAATAAACTCAAATCTAAAATCCCTGACTCAATTAAACTACCATTCTATATGTACTAATGAACTTTATCTATCTATCTATTATCTATCTATCTATCTATCTATCTATCTATCTATCTATCTATCTATCCATCTATCCATCTATCCATCTATCCATCTATCTATCTATCTATCTTTCTCTTCTTTCTAACTAATCTCTTTCTTTCTAACTAATCTATCTTTATTTCTTTCTAATCTATCTATCTATCTTTCTTTTCTTTTCTTTCTTCTTCTTCTTTATCTTCTTCTTTCTTTCTCTTTCTTTCTTATCTTTCTTTCTTTCTTTCTCTTTCTTTCTTTCTTTCTTTCTTCTTTCTTTCTAATTCTTTCTAACTAATCTTTCTTCTCTTTCTTTCTACTTCTTCTTCTTTCTTATCTTTCTTTCTTATCTTTCTAACTAATCTATCTCTTTCTTTCTTTCTTTCTTTCTAACTAATCTATCTTTCTTTCTTTAACTAATCTATTTTCTTTCTTTCTAACTAATCTATCTTTTCTTCTAATTAATCTACCTATCTTTCTTTCTAACTAATCTATCTTTCTTTCTAATTAATCTACCTATCTTTCTTTCTAACTAATCTATCTTTCTTTCTTTCTAACTAATCTATTTTCTTTCTCTTTCTAACTAATCTATCTTTCTTTCTACTAATCTATCTCTTTCTTTCTCTTTCTAACTAATCATCTATCTTTCTTTCTTTCTAACTAATCTATCTTTCTTTCTTACTAATCTATCTTTCTTTCTTTCTAACTAATCTACTTCTTCTTTCTAACTAATCTGTCTTTCTTTCTAACTAATCTTCTTTCATCTTTCTTTCTAACTAACTATCTTTCTTTTTCTAACTAATCTATCTTTCTTCTTCTTTCTAACTAATCTCTTTCTTTTCTAACTAATCTATCTTCTTTCTTTCACTATCTACTATCTTTCTTTCTTTCTAACTAATCTATCTTTCTTTCTTTCTAACTAATCTATCTTTCTTCTTTCTAACTAATCTTCTTTCTTTCTACTTTCTTCTAACTAATCTATCTTTCTTTTAACTAATCTTTCTTTCTTCTTTCTAACTTTCTATCTAACATCTATCTTCTTTCTTTCTAACTAATCTTCTTTCTTTCTCTAATCTATCTTTCTTTCTTTCAACTAATCTATCTATCTTTCTTTCTAACTAATCTATCTTATCTTTCTAACTAATCTATCTTTCTTTCTACTCTTCTAACTAATCATCTTCTTTCTTTCTAACTAATCTATCTTTTCTTTCTACTAATCTATCTTTAATCTTCTTATCTTCTAACTAATCTCTTTTTTCTTTCTAACTAAATCTATCTTTCTTTCTTTCTAACTAATCTATCTTCTTTCTATTCTTTCTAACTAATCTATCTTTCTTTCTTTCTAACTAATCTATCTTTCTTTCTAACTAATCTCTCTTCTTTCTTTTTTCTAACTAATCTATCTTCTTTTCTAACTAATCTATCTTTTTCTTTCTTACTAATCTAATCTATCTTTCTTTCTAACTAATCTATCTTTCTTTCTTTCTAACTATATCTATCTTCTTTCTTTTTCTTTCTAATATCTATTTTCTTTCATTCTAACTAATCTTCTTTTTTTCTAACTAATCTATCTATCTCTTTCTTTCTTTCTAACTAATCTATCCTTTCTTTCTAACTAATCTATCTTTCTTTCTTCTACAACTCTTTCTTCATCTAACTAATCTTTCTATCTTTCTTTCTAACTAATCTATCTTTCTTTCTAACTTAATCATCTCTTTCTTTCTTTTCTAACTAATCTATCTTTCTTTCTAACTAACTATCTTTCTTTCTTTCTTTCTAACTAATCTTTTCTTTCTTTCTTTCTAACTAATCTTCTATTCTTTCTTTCTAACTAATCTTCTTTCTTTCTTTCTTTCTATCTAACTATCTTCTTTCTTTCTAACTAATCTATCTTTCTTTCTTTCTAACTAATCTATCTTTTCTTTCTTTCTAACTAATCTATCTTTTTTTCTATCTTTCTTTCTTTCTATCTTTCTTTCTTTCTTTAACTAATCTATCTTTTTCTTTCTTACTAATCTAATCTATCTTTCTTTCTAACTAATCTATTCTTTCTTTCTTTCTAACTAATCTATCTTTCTTTCTTTCTAACTAATCTTCTTTCTTTCTAACTAATCTACTATCTTTCTTTCTAACTATCTTCTTTTAACTAATCTATCTCTTTCTTTCTAACTAATCTTCTTTCTTTCTTAACTAATCTATCTTTCTTTCTTTCTAACAATCTATCTTTCTTTCTTTCTAACTAATCTATCTTTCTTTCTTTCTAACTAATCTTCTTTCTTTCTAACTAATTATCTATCTATCTTTCTTTCTTTCTAACTAATCTATCTTTCTTTCTTTCTAACTAATCTATCTTTTCTTTCTTTCTAACTAATCTATCTTTCTTTCTTCTAACTAATCTATCTTTTCTTTCTAACTAATCTATCTTTCTTTCTTTCTTTCTAACTAATCTATCTTTCTTTCTTTCTAACTAATCTCTTTCTTTCTTTCTAACTATCTTTCTTTCTACTAATCATCTATCTTTCTTTCTAACTAATCTATCTTTCTTTCTAACTAATCTTTCTTTCTTTCTTTCTTTCTAACTAACTCTTCTTTCTTTCTAACTAATCTATCTTCTTCTTTCTTTCTAACTAATCATTTTTCTTTCTTTCTAACTAATCTATCTTTCTTTCTAACTATATCTATCTTTCTTTTCTTTCTTTCTTTCTAACTAATCTATCTTTCTTTCTAACTAATCTATCTTTCTTTCTTAACTAATCTATCTTTCTTTCTAACTAATCTACTATCTCTTTCTTTCTAACTAAATCTATCTTCCTTTCTTTCTAACAATCTATCTTTCTTTCTATTCTAACTATCTATCTTTCTTTCTAACTTCTTTCTCTTCTTTTCTAACTAATCTACTTTCTTTCTTTCTAACTAATCTATCTATCTTTCTTTCTAACTAATCTATCTTTTTTCTTTCTAACTAATCTATCTTCTTTCTTTCTAACTAATCATCTTTCTTTCTTTCTAACTAATCTATCTTTCTTTCTTTCTAACTAATCTATCTTTTTCTTTAACAATTTCTTTCTAACTAATCTATCTTTCTTTCTTTCTAACTAATCTATCTTTCTTTCTTTCTAACTAATCTATCTTTCTTTCTTATCTAACTAATCTTCTTTCTTTTTCTTTCTAACTAATCTATCTTCTTTCTTTCTAACTAATCTCTTTCTTTCTTACTAATCTATCTTTCTTTCTAACTAATCTTTTTCTTTCTTTCTACTATCTACTTTCTTCTTCTAACTAATCTATCTTTCTTTCTTTCTAACTAATCTATCTTTCTTTTCTTTCTAACTATCTATCTTCTTTCTTTCTAACTAATCTATCTTTCTTTCTTTCTTTCTAACATATCTCTTTATTTTTTTCTAACTAATCTTCTATCTTTCTTTCTTTCTAACTAATCTATTTTTCTTCCTTTCTAACTAATCTATCTTTCTTTCTAACTAATCTATCTATCTTTCTTTCTTCTAACAATCTATCTTTCTTTCTAACTAATCTATCTTTCTTTCTAACTAATCTATTTTCTTTCTTCTAACTAATCTATCTTTCTTTCTAACAATCTATCTTTCTTTCTTCTAACTAATCATCTTTCTTTCTTTCTAACTAATCTATCTTTCTTTTTCTAACTTATCTTTTCTTTCTTTCTTTCTAACTAATCTATCTTTCTTTCTTTCTAACTAATCTATCCTTTCTTTCTAACAATCTATTTTTTTCTTTCTTTCTTTCTTCTTTCTAACTAATCTATCTTTCTTTCTAACTAATCTACTTTCTTTCTTCTTCTATCTTCTTTCTTCTCATCTATCTTTCTTTCTAACTAATCTATTTCTTTCTTCTAACTAATCTATCTTTCTTTCTTTCTAACTAATCTATCTTTCTTTCTACTAACTAATCTATCTATCTTTCTTTCTAACTAATCTATCTTTCTTTCTTCTAACTAATCTATTTTTCTTTCTTTCTAACTAATCTATCTTTCTTTCTACTAACTATCTATCTTT